>OY748291.1:9112579-9284577 GCA_963556515.1 Nudaria mundana
CCGGAGGTAACGGGAAGCCTTGAGCCGCTAGATCAGCGCCGAACAATAGCTTCCTTGGCCGCATTCTACCGTATTTACCACGGCGAGTGTTCTGAAGAGCTCTTCAATCTGATCCCACCCTCTCCCTTCCGATCCCGAACAACGCGTGCCGGGCAGAGATGCCACTCCCACACAGTGGATAGCATGTTCGCGAGAACCGAGCGTTTTAAACGTTCGTCACATGAGTAGGTCGTCAAGTTGAGGGCCACTCTCTATAGTATTGTGTGCTGTGAGAGTGGCCCACAATCGCTAGACGTCGTCAGGACTTACCACCAGGCGGGCGACGTCAATTTAGCGAACCCTATATAAAAAAATAAAATAAAGGTCCTCATTTGAAATAAAAAATATGGTACGAGTATGTAGGTACTTATAATCAAACGTTACTGTTATTGAAGAGAAATTTAAAATAAAATCATATTTACTAATAATTAAACTGCTTTATATTTATTTCTAATCACGTGCTTTCATAATGGATTATTCCATTATGAAAGCACGTGATTATTAAGACGAAGTGTCGGCCTTTTATGACCAATGCAAAAGCATTTCATGCCTGTTTTACATTTTATTAATGTCTACTGTACTCAATATCACTTGCTAGAAAATTAGCATTCTGCAATGTGAATTGAATTCATTTCATAGTGGAAATTAACAACATTATGATGCTCGCAGGGTACGAAAGTACTTTTGATGTTCTCTGGTCAAACTGAAAACCCAAGTCAAAATATAAAATAATACTACATTACTAGATATATTTATACTAGAAATTCTTTATTTGTATTGGACCAGACCAGTTTCACTCTATGGCAATTTTAAAGGTATGCACTTGATAATATAAAACGAATGTTTCGAAGTATGCAGGCCAGTGTTAGTAGTCTCACAATGAATTTATTTGATAAATGTAAACTGTGAAGTGAACTAGTGAAAACCTTCGAAAATGCCATAGAGCGAAACTAATACTAAAAACTAATATCTGTACAAGTGAGTCAATTCATAATGTATTACTATAATTATTTTCCACCAAGTGCCGACAATCGAAAGCATCTATCTATATATAGAAATGGGGAATGTAACCCCCCCCCCTCAGCTCTCGAGAACTGCTTATGCTCCAATGATGGTTGACCCCTCTATGGATAGTGCTCGATCTAGAGGCAAGCCAAAAAATCGAACATTTGTCAAAAGTTATAAGGCCAAAACCTATGGCGTGGTGCGGCGCGAAGCACCGCGCAAGACAACGTACCTACTAGTAAATTCTATAAAATAGTTCTTACCTACAAACAGACAAACACCCAATAATAAATAAACACCTTATACTGTTTTATTAAACGTATTTAAATACGTACTTGTAATAATTCAAAAGTTCAAAAATAAGAGGTAACCAATTAAAAACGAAATCCGCTCAAGTATGTACATAAAGCTGGTCCAAAATACCAAATTGTCCATATTAGCAAATCTTCTAAAGTTCCCAAATGACCAGTGTTGTTTTGTTTAAAATTCTACAAAACACGTTTATCTTTGAATTTTAAATAACTAAAAATAGTTGCGATGTAGTCTGTGTCAAAGAAAAGTGCATAGTATTGTAAAGTAAGGACACTTAAAAGATTTTACAATAGTGTAGATGCGGCGCGTCGTCGTGTCCCGGCATCCGGCACATCCAGGCTCCACTATAAACTCTGGTCTTGCTACGCTTGGCTTGCGTCATGTACCATATTTTATACACTTAAAGCTGTTTGTCGTGTCATACTATTATACGCCATGTAAGGCTTCGACTTACTGCCAGCAACGGGGTATTATTCAGTTTAAATTGTTTCCTAACTAAGAACTTCATTCATTGTTTTACATTAGAAAGCTCTTTGTTGGCGCCCTATAACATAATAACTAGATATTCAACATTATGACTCAAGTTAGTTGTCTCGTAAATTTTATCTTAATGGTAGCTATTTTCAAATAATAATTGACTTATAGTACCTATTATATAGAGAGAAAGAGCAATATAATGTTTTTTCTGCAATACCATGACCTTCAAACGTGTATTTGTCTGGCTGTTAATGTCAAATAAAAGTCATGACTTGTGTTTTGTTAGTTCGCCTTTAACGAATCAATAGGCTATTATAGAAGTTTTATCATCATGATAGCTGTGAATTCTGTCCAAAACTATCTGCTTTTATACTTTGCTCATCAAATTGGAGGTTTAAAGGTTGGTTAACATTTCTTTGGGAGTAATTTATAGGTACTTTATCAAAATATATTAAGCGTAGGTACCATTATCTAAGCATTTCGAAATTAATCCAAGCACTTAGGTTTAAAGTATTCATATTGTTAGAATGAGTACAGCTGACTTACGACTTACGTTTGCAAGAAGGGAAGTCAATGTGCTCGAAGGCCAGACATGTTGGCGCTTGTCGACGTCATGACCCGATTGAGATTACACCATAATTTGCCAAACTTACCAAATGTTCTCGATTGCTTTTTGAATATCGTATTCTATACGACTTAATTCAATTGAGACACAAAACGTCCGCGTCTTAGTTAAACATTAGTCATAATAATATATTAAGATTTAAGTCTCGTTAAACATTTGAGCGATCGTTAAGGACGCTGCAATTCGACGCACGAATTCGATTTATGGATACTTAGTTGGAACTGCGTAGTACACCTAAACATTATGTGCACATATCTACACACGATGTGCTTATAAAAAGATACGACTATCGTAAAAACTCTACCGAAAATAATTTGAGAGATGTTACTCGTTTTTCGCGAGACATTCGGTGGTAGGACCCGTATAAAAGTTGAACATCAGACAGCCTAATGGATTAGAAGAATTGCCTTCAATCGTAAAGCCCTCCTTAGACATTGGCACGGCCTAGAAGAACAATAAAGACTGTATTGTTGTCAGTACCAAGTTAATATATAAGTTGTCCGCCATTTCTATGAAATGTATACACTGCTCATGATATAGACATTCCGTAGAGTCATATTATATTCCTTTCATTAAATAAAGGCCTACGTGCGTCTCACTTGAATAGACTGTATATTGATGAATACATTATTAGCTCAGATCAAACAACGTTTGAATGATTGATAGAATGAATAGGGAAATCGATTGAAATGCTTTTAGAACATAATTATTTCCTTAACTTTGCAATACACTGCAAAATATCGATTATATTCCTACCTTCAGAGAACAAGGCTAGCAAATATCAAAATTTTAGTAAAGTATGGCATATTAGTTCGATTAAAATCAAGCTATTTGTGCATAATACTCGTATTATAATCAGTTTCTGCTAGTTTACAAAAGTGAAGTAGGTCTACATAAATAGTTATTAACATTTATCTCTTACTTTTACACTAAGCCAAATATAAACATTTTGCAGTTGCACTCAATTTTTTTTTTGATCTGGGTCATACGCTGGCAAATGCGTCCTAGTCGATTTATTCCCACTTTTACTGCAATGGCAATGGTCCAACTGTACAATCTCCCATCGTGCTCTACAAGCAAACCATGCTTTTCAAAAACAACAAAACCTTTATTCTACACTTTTTATTTCTTATTGTGTCTAGCATTAAGCAACACGAATGAGTTATTGATATGTCTTTCTAGACTTGGTCCATTGACTACAATCAATGTCAATTCATTTGTCGCTACAAAACGGGATCCACATGCTCCCGTCCCCAGGTTTCATAAAGCTCAGTGAGTTAAAAGACTTGTACGAGGCAAGGCCAAATGTAGTTCGCGTCTCATATCACTGGGCCGAGATGATCTAACATTGGTCTAGTGTTGTCCGTCCACATTAAAATATCTAGTGGTCGCCCTATGGTCGAACAGTAGACGGCCACGCGAGGTCTACCTCGCGAGCATTAAAAACATTATTTGAGCCTTTTACCCATTGTCCCCTCTATCCAAAAAAGCTCACGACCAAAAATTGTGTTAAATCAAGGAACACTTCTGCCAAGTTTCGTGAAGATTGCTAGCCTGGAACACCTTCTGCGTGCGTACCAGAGAAGCCCAGCAACGGACGTGAGAGCGGAAAAAGCCTGGAACACACATACAGACAGACAGACAGACGAAAGCAAAATTGACCAATCTCGAAATATAGACGCTTCGCTCGCTCGGTCAATTAAGCAAAACAAAATTTTACTGTCTATCGACTTTTTCAAGACAGACAGATTTTTATTGTTTTTAGTTATTTTTGGCAAAATAACTAAAAACAATAAAAATAACGGTCATTAACCTAGCAAAGTTACCGAGTTTAGCGTTCTTTTTAGGGTTCCGTAGTAAAAGTTTCGAAACCCTTATAGTTTCGTCATGTCTGTTCGTCCGTCCGTCCTCGGATTGCCTCCCAAGTGGTTAATGCTAGAAACATGAAACTTGCCAAGGTACGAGTATATTTACTAAACCGACAAAATGCTAAAATAAAATGTTAAAGAATATTTTTTATGGGGTATGTACTTTCCGGTATCTTTTTTCTTGCGTCGACCTCATCGTGTTAGATATCATCAGATAGATCTTTCAAAAAACATTTAGAGGTTGCTAAGATGATTTTTTGATTTAAGTATCCGTTAAGCAAAAATTAAAATCGAAACGGGTGGCGTGATAAACCTGAAAAATATCATGATGGTAGTCTATTTTTTTTTATTCCGCGAGACCGCGGCCTCTCCCATGTCCATTGCTGCGGGCGTCTCTGGTGACACTGAAGGCATTTCCAGTGGCGCCATCCGGTGGTAGTCCATGTTATAAACTTTGAAGGAAAACTATAACGCATAGTATAATTCTGATAGGTCAGGAGGTATAGAGGCCTTTTATGGGTAACTACGGAACACTGTCTTATGCGTGGCTTGACACGCACTTGCCCGGTTTTTTTACTAACTATTTCGTCATATTCTCAGTGGATAAATTATCGTCTTCATATATATATGTTTCACTGAAAAAAATCATAATTAGGTCACAGGGGCTTGGAAATTAATAACTTGCACATTAACAGTTAATTTTCTATTTAAATACGGTTTATTCTCAGGAGAACAGCACGCCATTACAGTTTCCCTTATCTTTAGTATAGTTCAGCTTCGCAAGTGAGTTGGAAATAAAGTTTTAGTGTAGGTGGAGGATCTGTGGTTCCCTATTTACCCGTGGTCCCAGCAACATGCGCTTGTGGGTTTACATTAACCCCATATAGGATGTTGAATGAAATTTTTGGGTAATATTATCTACCTCAAGGTAAACTAACTGATCCATTCTGGTTTGCGGCAGCTATCTCGTTCCCAATTCCTACTGAAATATGGATTTTATGGAATCTGAAAATTTAAGGATTAACTTCTACAAAACAAATTGTACCTAAAATATTAAGAAAGAAATTGTAAATAGATCACAAAAACTGATGTCATCGGCAGGACTCGAACCCACGGCCTTTCCCTAACAGGGGGAATGATCTGACCACTGAGCTACGATGACCAATACCGATAACATCGAATTTTTGCTTCATATCATATTCATAATTTTGTACATCGCGCTATTAAGGTTAGCGTTGGATCCACCTACCACAGTTCTACCGAACTAACAGTACCAGTGTATCTACAACAATATTAATTTAAACACTGAATTTTTAGATAAATCCTTACCAAATCAATATATTTTTGTGTTTTAAAGCATTGCTTGACCATAAGAGACTAAGGCTTTGATCATGGGTATCGACCACACGAGATTACTGGAGAAATGTGACTCATCCTCACAGTATCGTCGGAGTTTTAGGCATTGCTTATTTAGCAATGCCTAGAACTCCACCGAGAGTGCATGAAATGCTATACGCCCTTTTTAAATTTTAGCTGTAGATAACCTTATTTTTAAACATAAATATGAATTAGGGGCACATCCGTACTTATAGTTCTTGGCACGTCTGCAAGAAAATAACAAAAGTCTCACAGCGTAGACGCCTTAGCACTCGATTTATGCGTGGGACACAAAATAGGATTTGGATAAAATAGGATGTTACTCGGCCACAGTAAAAAGCTTCTGCTTAGATACAAATCCGTTATTTACATCATACTTAAAATACGATATTATTATTTCTGGAGGGTTCCGTATCCGAAGGGTAAAACGGTTATCCTATTACTGACATACCGCTGTCCATCCGTCCGTCCATCCGTTAAAAATGTGAAATTTTCGCGATGATGTATTTCTGTTGCCGCTATAACAACAAATACTAAGCTCCCTTATAACAAACGTATTTCTTTGCCCTTTTGGTACGGAACCTTTTGTGTGCGAGTCCGACTCGCACTTGGTCGGTATTTAGTACTAAATCCAATATGATTCTAACAGATATGGATATAACCTGACCCTCATTACTTTATATACAACGATTTCGTAATGGAAAAATGCCACATTTCTGTGTACCTATCTAATATTTGCTTCTTTTGTTATTGTGGATATTGTTAAAGATTGGATGTCCATTTCATGTTTTGGTAACGGTTATATTCCTACTGATTTTTTATGTGTAATTCAAATTTAGATTATATCTAATTCTAATTCTAACTTTTTCTAATTTTGTCAGATTGTAGCTTTATTTTAGGTGTAATGTTGTAATTTAAAACTTTAAATTTGCAAAATTTGTTTTTTTTTATGTAGTTTTTCTAAAATACAGGAAACTGTAAGTCTAAATAATATAATTAGTGTGTAAAATTGGTTATATTTATGACTGTTAGTTACTAAATAAATTAGACTTAAAAAAAATCTACTCATAACTACTAAGTAATTATTATTTTGTGAAAGATGGTGACTGGTATACCTATATGAGCCCGTACTCATAGATACCATTTCTAATTTTGTCAGATTGTAGCTTTATTTTAGGTGTAATGTTGTAATTTAAAAAATTAAATTAGCAAAATTTGTTCTTTTTTTTATGTAGTTTATCTAAAACACAGGAAACTGTAAGTTTACAATTATATGAAGGTTTTGTAAAATTGGTTAAGTATATATACCCCGGACTCGTCGCATAACTCCGCCTCACATTCGCCGGAAACCGTGGCTGATGGTGAGGCGTCAAGCTCAAGTAGCGACGAGTTTTTCTCTCCACCGACGTCGCCTCCACCTGTACGTCGGCAGGGGAGAGGCCGGCCACCGACTGGCTTAGGACCCCGAGGCCCTCCGGCTTCGTTTAGGGACCCCGCTACCGGTGGTAATGTGCACCGCATTCGATGGAGTCTCTCTATGAACGAAAACGTGATGCGGGCATATTGTGTGGCTACAGAGGGAGGAATTAACCTCACCGCGTACCGTGTCCGCATGCTGCCCCTGTTTCAGGTACTTGAACCAGATGTCAGCGTAACAGCACAACGCCTATTGGATCAGGTGCGCGCCATACAACGCTGTCCTCTGTTGGATGACGCCGCCCTTAAAAGGCTACGCTCAGAAGCATGTAGCAGTATACTACATCATTCACCGAGCCTTTTCCCAACTCAGTTGGGGGCTTTCCAGTCTAACTACGATTCGGCTAAACTTCGATATTTTCCGTGAAGCGACTGCCATCTGACCTTCACAACCCATGGGCGATATCGAAGTTCTGTAGTTAGACCGGTCAGATTTTCGATTTAGGGCTCCAACTACCCCTAACGACTGCCATAGATGTTTGTATGACAACCGGGACCGACGGCTTAACGTGCTCTCCGAGGCACGGAGGGGTCTCAGTGTCTTAAGAAATGGTCACCCATCCTAAGACCTGCCTGAGTCAATGTTGCTTAACCTTTGAAAGTGATGTGTGATATATATTCTACTCATGACTACTAATTATTATTTTGTGAAAGATTTACCTATATCAGTCAGCACTCATAGGTACCTATGAGTACGTAAGTACCTTATAGTGGAGTTCGCGACTCAACTCGCGTGGAATAGTTTTCCTCTTCTTGATCCCCACGAACGCAATTTCTCAGTATAAAAAGCAGCTTAACATAATTATGTGCCGTGAATTTCCAACTATACGAATTTTACCTGTACCAGTTTTAGTTTGGACGGTTTTACCTAAAGCCCGAACAAACTTAGTCAATTTTCATCTATCTGAGTTAGTTATTCAGTTATCTTTAACTAACCGACTATATTCTTTTAAAATAAACCTATTTGGACACAAAGTTTATAACTTAATTATACTTTTCATTCTGAGAATAAGCACTCGTAAGATGTTGGCGTAATGTAAAGATTGAATATAATAAAAAACTTGAGGATAAATTTGAGTACAGTCAATTACTCAATATAAAAGGTTTCAAACTACATAATACCTACCAGTGAGTTCCAGTGAAAGTATCACTACAATATGTGGTAGAAAACTATCAGAGACAATAAACTTCGTCTTCATAAGATGGTTCGCTGGAGGCGAGCTCATTGGGTGAAACTAATGACATTTTATTTCTCCTGAGAAATGCATTAATTTCATTTGTTAGCCATCGGCGCCGGAACACAACCATTCGTTTCCACTTTGTGGGAAAGTGGATTTTCTATCATAGGAAAACCTATTAGTGGTTGGAAAATCGCAATTAAGTTATCGTTATTTCAATCTGTCATTTTTAGTTTATGAGTTTTATTACTCGACTGCGTCAGCGAGGCTTATGCTTTTCGCGCGTATGTATATTTCTTTGTTCCCCTCTGCAGGCCAAATGACTTAATTTATTTCGATGAATGAGGTCTCAAACGAAATTTATTAATCTCCTGAGTGTCATAGTGTGAGTGATCACGAAAAGTAGAGTAAATAAGCTGTGTGGAAAACAAGTCACATTATACGTTCACGTACGTGCACTCACACAAATGCAAAGTTCAGCTTACGCCTCACGAACTATATATACTTAGTACCCGACAGCACCTATCCAGATATTTAACTATAAGCAGGTGGTAACTAGAATATCAGTTCAAACCTAGATGCAAACTGAGTCCTGCCTGCTTATAGTCAAATGTCTGGTTAAGTGCAGTCGGGATTTTTATTAGATATTTTTTGCATTACCTAAGGAATACTTGTCTCTTGTATTTTTGATCAAATTCTACATGTAAATTAAACTGCTTTTATTCAATATAGAATTCATTTGATATTAAATCCAGTTTTTGGAAAGTAAGTAATGTATTTACAGACCACACGTTGCCATTTAAGTCGATACTATTGAGGTGTAGAGTTTCTCACATGCCTCTGGTGTCCTGAATTATAGAAAAGCGGCGCGACATTTGGCAAGAAGTCTACGATCTTCGCCTTCGCGGTCTCAACACTCTGAATAAGTAATTTTTACCGTCTGTTCTGTTTTACAAACAAATTAAAGTTTTAATGTTGTTATTTTAATAAAAGTTCTACGTTAACTTCTTCTGAACTTTGACTTTTATGAGTTTTACTATTGTAGCTGAGGGATTGTCCTTTGTAAACCATTTACACCAACATAAGCGTACAAATGTTTAATCAAATTAACGGTACCGTCCAAAGTTCAAAAGGGTCATAAATACCTAAAAAAATGTATTTTCAACCGACTTCCAAAAAAGGAAGAGGTTCTCAATTCAACTGATATTATTTAATGTTTTTATTGACCGAGCGAGCGAAGCGAGCGAAACGTCTCAGTTTTAACTCGAGGACTGGCCGATTTGGCGTTGTTGGTATGTGTGTCAATTCCGGTCTACAGGCCGCATTTTTCCGCCGATTTTCATGAAATTTGGCACAAGTGTTCTTTGTTGCAAGGCGCAACTTTTGTCGAAGGGATTTTTCGATCGGGGGAAAATGGGGAAAATGCAAAAATAACGCGAGGTCTACTGTTCACAAAACCACTAGTGTATGTTGTCTTTGGACTGCGTGAACCAATGTTGAAATTATTATTTTTTCATTGAAACCTACTACTTCCCAAGTGGTCCCATTATAATTTGGTCCCATTCCAACAATTATTTCGGTAATTTTACGTCGGTTGTTGTGTCAATTTTAGACGTGCTTTTCTTTCTGTCTTTCTTGGTAGCTAGTTTGAAGTAGGTGTGAGTAGGTAGCTTGAAAATTGACGTATTTTATCATTTTAATTTAATATAGATACCTAGGGTCTCGTGGTCTAGTGGTAACCGACAATGTTAACACATTGCAAAGGTTAAGCAACATCAACTCAGGCCAGTCTTAGGATGGGTCTTAAGCCGTCGGTCCCGGTTGTCATACAAAAATCTATGGCAGTCGTTAGGGGTAGTTGGAGCCTTAAATCAAAAATCCGTCCGGTCTAACTACAGAACTTCCATATCGAGTATGAGTTGTGGAGGTCAGATGGCAGTCGCTTCACGGAAATAGACTAGAAAGCCGACGCCAACTGCGTTGGGAAAAGGCTCGGTGGATGATGATGATAGATACCTACGTACCTACTGATACAAACCGTATGATTTGCGCGTCAGACAAGCACTGGCGCCCCTCTTCACTGAAAACTGCTTATTCTAATTTATAGCCCAGAGTATTGCATTGCTTATTACTTTCATTGCAGTTTCGGGGACCGGTACTACAAATTACGGCGTTGTAAACCACTAGCGTCTTAGCATAATTGCTGTGTTACATTAAATTTGTTTACCCATCAATTATGTCTTTATGCTAATATGCTACAGAGACTCACGCCTTCCAAAATTAATTTATATTTGCTCTGTACTTAGTAATAAAAATGTAAAACTTTTGTGAGGTAAAACTCTTGGATGAAATTTATGTTAAAAGTAGAGCAAATAGAATACTTTAATTCTTTTCAAATAGGTTGATATTGCAGAAAATAGTAGTTAGGTTAGATACAATAAAAAAATGGGATTTCCTGAATAGATATTAAATTTACTGCGTACATTCAACATTATTTATTATTCATAGGCTTCTTTTATGAATGAACCATCATCCTGAAGATTCACATTTATAGCTAGGCTGCTATTTGATGATAATTCAGCCTTTTCAGAATAAAATGGTGGGGTATTATAAAAGACAAAATCTCTTTATATTCCAATTATTCTGTAATAGAGATTTAGGAAGCGAAATGAAATTCTAATGCAAATGTTAATTGTCGCCCGCAACAGATGGGAGCGACGCGTCGGCCAATTGTCGCGGCAACATTCGTAATTTAAAAAGCAAAATGAAATAAACTGCTCGGTCGTAGTACATAAATTTCATGTTTGCCTCGACCAGCGAACTGGCAGCGGATATTAATCAGCGGATATTGAAATATGTTGTTTTTTGGGACGATTGATAAACGGCCCGTTGCGCTCCGGCCGAATTAAACATTGACGTAGCTTGCTCAATTATTGTTGCATTTTCATCTACGTGCTGCATTTTAGCACTTTGTACATTTGATTCGCCTTTATATCTATGTATATTTTCATATTTATTTGAAAAAGTATTTGTTTTTTAATAACAACATTACCGAATAAAAATTACTGTGTTTATCGGTGCTTTTCCATAAATTTAAAAACTACATTTACGTATTATAAATTAACTAATTTACAAAACGCATCATCAAAGTTCGTAAAGACTATATATTTAACCATAGTCATACAAACGATTAGAATAAGAAAGAATAGGTACGGTTGTTTAACATTTTATTATTAAAGCATATCAATGCGAAACCGGTCAGGTTAAATCCTGGATATTAAATCTGTGGAATACTGTATCAATGTGTTTGTTTATCATGTATAAGTTCCACCAAGTGCCGACAATCGAAACCATAAACTATATTGTTTAAGTTTGATTAAGTAGCATTTCTGTAATGCCTATTTATAAAAGCATTCTTTGTCTAGTTCAGGACCCATTTCACAAACGAATCGTTTCAAGAGTGCCCCTTGTATTCATTGAAGTTGCACCCTAACAAGCAACAATATAATTTTTCACTATTAAATAACATAAAAAGTTGAAGTAGTAAGGTTTCATTATAATTTATCCTAATGATGGTAGAACTGACTTCCATATACGAGGTTCAGAGTAAGAAATTAAGCTAAAACCAACAATTTTCATTAAATATTAAGGCAGGGAGCGAGAATGCACGTTGTCATACCAAGAGTCTGTGTGCACGAGATTTATGATGCAACCAACAGGCGAATATTGAAAATGTAAAGCACTCGTAAACCACTGGATATACTATAAATGAAGTTCCTACCACACGATACAAGTAACGATGTCAATCTTGTTACAAATAGCGATCTGTTCCTCTGAAATCAGACTATCAAACTTATAAATATGTAAAAAAAATTTAAGATACTCTTATTGACTAGTGTCTGGAAAAATAAAAACAGGATTGTCTGTTAGTACACTTATGTAATTGTTTTTTGTTTAGTGTGTGCCTCACCTCACCTTATCTATGTAACTACACACATTTATTGACCTTAAAATACTAATTATGGAACCGCACAGTTTCCAATTCACCTACGTCACTCCAGTACACGGCGACCTTTGCCAGCAATTCCTTTAAAATCTCAATCATTTTCAAAGATCCAAAATTACATAATAATTAATCTCAGTTAATTAACAATCAAATTAATTGGAGCACTCACTTCGAGAATTTCTCTTTTACAAATAAACTTAATTCTTGTTAAGATCAGTAAAGGTAATAGATACTCTGCGAGCTAAAAAATAGGTTTACTACAGATATATTTCGTAGCATTTAATAATAATTTTCCATCTAGTGAATAGATTTTTATTTTTATTTTATTTAAACTGTTAGTTCAGGCAACTTAGACTAGTCTACGGCTAATCTACGGCCTATAGATATATACCTTAAAACTAAGAATACATAATAATATAAATATTGCTTAGGTATCAAGGCCCATAATAATAAATACCTAAACCTAAAATACATAATCTAAGTTGACACATTCTTGTGTAAAGTATTCTATATTCGTGCATAAAGGAGGCATCTCAAAAATCCAATTGCAACTTAGAGATTTTTTAAAACAAGCCAATAAAAGATCTACAAACAACTATATCACAGAATTAAGTACTCGATTACCACCAAAGTATACAAAAGTAATAGCTTACACAGTATTTTTAATTAAAAAAATTACTAGTACAGTCTTCGTCAATATTCAGAGAGGCTTTTGAGGATAACATCTAAGAATAGAAATAATTCATATCACCAAAATTTAGATACAATATTTAATTTGTCATTTACATAAGCAAGTCGTCAATCAGCGGGAATTTTCTATGTCAATCTTCATTGAAGTTATGGTAAGGAGAAAGAATAATATGATATGTTGATCTTTGACGCACAAGGATTTGGTAATTTATGTAATTATATTGTCATTACATCGTTACAGTATGATGAAAAGTTGAGGTGGTTGAGGAGAATTCCTATGAAACCCTTTTTCAAATCTCTCACATACTTACCTAATATATGGACGATCCTGTATGTGAGTTCGTCATTATTTTCGCCTACACGAGTGTTTTTCAAAAAATCTGCTCTATTAACGGTGTAGCCGATGCAGACATCTTAAAATAATTATTTATTGTTTAGATCCGACATTGACATTTGTAAATATGTACATAAAGGTAGATTTGTCAGATAACGAGTTGTAAAGAATGAATGGAATTAAAATTCACTCAAGAACATAGCAAACAAACAGCCACAGAATTTGTTGAAAACATTTAACGTTACAGCTGGCTGTTTTCTTTGGCGGACTTTTCATAAGCGCTACAGAGTAAGAGGCTCTTTTGTCGAGAGCCGTTGCCCCATAGTGAGCTCGGTATCGCATCATTAATCTCTGTGCAAACACTCTGGCTCCGTGCTGCCACCTAGCCAGCTTCGAGCGGCGCACTCGTAAAGTTTATTAAAAAGGAGTAAGGACATCTATGTAATATACGTGGATATTATAATCTCAGCTGTACAGCTCTCTGATCAAGAATTTGCAGGTAACGTAACTCGGGTAATTATAAAACAAATTTACAGTGACTTGTAATCCAAAATAATACGTAAACATTTTTGCCATAAACAGTCCAGGGGAGGAAGTAACTATGATTATTATGTAATCCCAGCGAATATCAGTTGTGAAGTGTTTGTAGCTTGGTGGTTAAGGCTGCTCGGACGGCAGAGATTCTATTTAGTGTACACAATAATGTCCTGGGATGTTGGAAATTTGTGTGGTAATGAACTTTTTATAGTGCCCTGTAACGGCAATAGACTTGCCCTCTATTACGTGGGACCAAAAATTACTGGCAAA
Source organism: Nudaria mundana (assembly GCA_963556515.1). Taxonomy (NCBI): domain Eukaryota; kingdom Metazoa; phylum Arthropoda; class Insecta; order Lepidoptera; family Erebidae; genus Nudaria; species Nudaria mundana. Next base: position 9,126,774 of record OY748291.1, read on the forward strand.
GAGTGGGTGTGTAATGCACCTCTGCCTACCCCTTCGGGGATACAGGCGTGATGTTTGTCTGTCTGTGTGGTTAAGACATTATTAGTCGTGAACATAATTTGTACCTTAGACTCCTAGAATAAGAAGTAACTTTTTCTTAAATTCACGAACGTAAACCTTATTCTCGTTATTTGTAAGTTATAACAAATTACACCAAATGCGGTAGATAGATACACAAAGATATACACACATTAAAGGTATTTCACAGACATAAAAGAAACATAAAGGGCAATAACAGTTTTTCAGAAAACAGTTACGTATTTATTTGTCCGTTTCGGCAACATAGTAAAGTTTCCATTTTGTCCGCTGCGTCACGTACGTGACAAACGGCTCGTCTTAGGGATCGCCAAATATCGTTTAGTACGTGCGAGGAGAAAACCAACTTGCTGGGTAAATAAAATAAATCAAATATATATTAACAGTCTGTTCCTAAACTAAAATAATCCAAGTAAAACAATCTAAGTATGTTTAGTTTTATGAACAGAAAACAGCGTGACGACATTCAAACAAAATTATGTATGGACAAACTTGCATAATTTTACATCCAATCATAAAATGCTGAATATTTTGCTCGATTGTTTCCAAAGATATCGCGTGGGGGTCCAAGTTTCTCATTCTCTTATAACCATCAAATTGCTCTACCTATAGATATTAATAGTTTACCTATATTTTATTAAATTCCGCGGCCATGGGCCTAAGAGACGTGCAGCCTCTCCGGAAATCATGCGGTACCCTCGTATGGTTTTGCCGGCCAAGGTCCGCAGTGGTCTGTTTAACAGTCACGTTCACCTTGACCGCCAATCTCTCCGCCCATACGAGAGCCCCGTATAGGGCTATCCCTCTACCCCAACGATGCGGGATTCTCATCCCTAACAAACCCCCGCAGAGACCACAGAGGTGGTCAAAGTCCGCCGGGCGCCACTGGATTTACGTTCTGCTTGTAACCAGAGACGCCCGGCAACGGACGTAAGAACGGCCGCGGGCTTGGGCCGTTAAAAAAAAAGATGCTTAATATATATTTTTAATTTTAGTTAATATTTCCATCTAATAAAAATAATAACATCCTATAAACGAAACTTAACGTAGTTGACTGAAAGCAACCTTTGAATGTCAAGCCTGTTCACAATAAAATTTATTATATTAAGACTGACACAATTACCAGATTTTATAACAGCTGTATTTCATAATCACTTAGACATTGAGTGTCACTCACTTAAAATATTTACTTCGTACTTTGTAACTTAAAAGCTTATTTGTATCGCGTTAGTAATTTCTTTCCGTTAAATTTTCTTATTCTCAAACAATAGGTGTACCTATACATGGGGCACACTAAAAGTTTTGCTGTTTGTTGTTTTTAGGAACTACGTATTTGAATTTCGAATGTTATATTTTTTTAAACGTTGCAACCTTCTTAGTAATAAAAAAGAACAATTGGCGGGAAATCATTTGTCAATTGTTTTTTATCACACATCAAAGTTCTACGTATGCAACGAAAATGGAATTAAGTCGAAAAGATTTTAGAGCGATGATTTTTTATGATTTTAAAAGTTCTCTCTCTCCGACTGTGCCGCTCGTCTTCAAAATGCTTTTGGGAGAGAAGGACCTTGTATGAGCACCGTGAGGCGATGGTTTGCTGAATTTGAGAGAGGTCGAGTTTCTTTACATGACGAATTTCGTGAAGGGCGGCCTTCAACTGCCGTCAACTAAAATAATGTGGCACCTGCGGATTACCTATGAGACAATTCGAGGACTATTGGGGATTGGTATGAGTCAAATCCAGAAAATTTTACACGAAGAATTGAAATTTCGGAAACTTTGTTGTCGTTGGATCCCTCATGAACTGACAGCGGAGCAGAAGCGTGCTCGCGTGGAATGGTGCTCACAGATGCTACTGAAGTACGACCACGGAGATTCTAATGCTGTTTATGACATTGTCACAGGAGACGAAACGTGGATTTATTGTTTTGAACCCGAAAAAAAACAGCAATCTTGTGAATGGGTGTTTGAAAATGAGAATAAGCCAACAAAAGAGTGGCAGGCGAGAAACGTTGGTAAAAAAATGATCGCGTTTTTTTTCTCATCTACGGGTCCCATCTGTACAATTCCACTTGAAGATCAAAAGAGTGTTAATGCCGAGTGGTATTCTACCATTTGTTTACCCAGGGTGTTAGAAAAAGTTCGCGAAAGATGACCCAAAAAGCCGCGTTTTCCTACATCATGACAACGCTTCTTCATACCAACAAAACAAGCAACTCCCCTGCGTATATTCACTCCTCGAAAAGGTAGACATCTGTCTAGATACTGGTGGAAGGTTTGCGCGCATTATACGTCCGGTTTTTGCAGTATCTTTGTTGGACCCAAGTGAAGTCTATTACCACAAACCCTATCATTTTTATTTTGGTCTCCTTACGTTCATCAACAGTTGCAGGTTAGATTCACTCGGTTCTAATATCTTGGTGGTCTCCCTGAGATTTCTATGCACCTTTTTTATTCACTAACTAGCAGCTGTCCCAGCGAACTTCGTACCGCTTGAAAAACCGTCTTTTAAACCTTCTCTGAGTTTGGACAAATATTTTAAGACCAAACTTAGCCAAATCGGTCCACTCATTCCAGAGCTTTAGCAAAACAAACAAATACATAATGTAACGTACCTACTAGTACAAACAATAAATTCAATTATTTATATATTTTTAAACTAAATACCTACTTATGCATCAAATACTTAGTTAGCTATTTACATTATTACGCGATTCGTTACATTTTAGGTCATTCTTAACATCATGTCGTACAGAATCCATTATCTTTGAGCACCAAACTCACATCTTTGATCGTTCTATTGGTGGTTACGGTTCAGTGGGCGAGCAATCTTTTACCCGCCTTTACCCGTCTGTCTGTCACAGGTGAACGCGAATTATAAAGGTCAATCGAATACCAAATTGTCGTTATAGGCGGTGCTATTGCTATTGTAGGATACAGATATGTATGAGCAAATTAAAGTGTAGGTACGTATTATATTGAAAGTTCAGTACTTCTTTTGGGAAATGATGGGAAAAGCTTCTGAGGTTTGCGGAAATACTACAATAAATCTAGCTGGTGATTGATGACGATTGATAACGGAACATTATTTATTTACATGTTTGTGAAAATTATGCCTCGTATCCACCATATTCTTCTGGTTAAGAAGTTACAGGAGACACTTTTACACGTGTAGGATCGTCACGCCACCGCACAGCCCCGCGTCCGCAGGGCCAGTCGTCATGAATACGTAATACATGAGCAGGACGCGAATTCTTTCGTTTATTATTCAATCATTCGTTCGGTGCGAGTCGGCTTTAATTTCATGCTGGGTGGGCACGGGCCCCGGGCGAGCATCACCGCCCGGCCTCTTAGTGTGGAAGCAATCCAGATATCATTGTTAGAATTATCCTATTAATTGCTGCAGTGTGCTAACGTGATAGATTTCATAGGGTTATTTTAAGCCTATGGATTTCAGAATCTATTATTGCTACAGTTAAATTTAACTAAGCTTTTATACATACTCTGGTCGCGAATACATTAAAAATACTACTGCTAATTTACTACTTATAGCAAAACTTTCAATTAATATGAAGATCAACAATAACAGTTAGATGTCCAAACTTCAGTAAAATAAAAATTCTAAGTTCCTGGTTAAAATAATTTACGTTTTTAAACATCGTAGAGAGAAAGCAGTTTCCTTACTTTTTTGGCCATCGGTACTGTAAAAGACAATTCTTATTCTGAAAGGCGAAGCTGGCGAGGATGTGGAGAAGTGCGTGCCCGTTTTGATTGAAAACACCGCAAACGCCCCCGACGCCATCGCGACCGACACCGAATTGAAAACGCAAATTTAGTGACACATCTATTAACGGAAATGTGAAGAAGCCACCACCAGAAAATAAGATCTGCAAGGGAAAAAATTCCGTACAATTGTAATAATATTTCATGTGAGCAATATTCTTATTTTAATAAACAGGTGTTGCCATCACATTACATTTGAATATGGAATTCGTGTTTAGATAGGTAATTTTCAGCATGGTAGCCTTTAGAGTCACCTAAATCGTCTTACTTTAGTCCATTGAAATGTTACATTTGGGTGTGCAAAAGTCAGAGGACGCTATTTATTATTTAGATATCAAGGGGGGAGTAGTGTAAAGCTAAATCCAAGTTTGTGGGTTTCCTTGGGGACCCTTATGGGTTTTCCGCCATCTTGAAAAAAGTGTTGTAAATAGTTATCGCGCTCTATCGGGCAAACTATTCATCGCACAAAAAAATTGCGACCACATTTTTGTTGCAAATTAAATTCTCTAGAACTTTGTCCTACAACTTTTTGTCGTAGAATTAAACATTACAAAGTTATTAACAAAAACAGATGAAAATTTGAGAATGAATTTTCTTTAATGGGTTATATTTTTTTTCCTGATCATTTTACAGTAAATTTCAACAGAGCATGTTTGTAGATGAGTATTTGAGGAATAATTTCCAATATTAACATTTCACTATTTATTTATTTATAAGGGTATTACAGCGCTCCGAAATTAACGATAACACTGCCTAACGACAACCTTGAAAAAGGGTTGCAAATGGTTATCGCGCTCTATTGGGCAAACTATTCATCGTACAAAAAAATTGCGTCAAAATTTTTGTCGCAAATTAAATTCTCTACAACTTTGTGCTAAAACTTTTTGTTGTAGAATTAAACATAACTAAGTTATTAGCAAAAGTAGATGAAAATTTTATTTAAGGGGTCATAAATATTTTTCTGATTTGTAGAGGAGTTTTCGAGGAATAATTTCCAATATTAACATTTCAATATTTATTGAATATTTATTCAATGTTTATTGAATTTATAATGGTTTTACAGCGCTCCGAAATTAACAACATTCTCCAATACTCGTAAGTATTTACATAAAAATGAATGATCACACAGTTTTCTCTCATTTTTTCATTATTGAAATAAATATACATTGTAATTATTGATGTTGGACTGTTGTTAATAACTATTTATAGACTCTTTTACCCCACGACGAAACTTTTGAAATGACTGATTTTCACAATAATTTCTAATCCGAGTGTACATTTTCTAGAATTCTACATACATACATAAAATCACGCCTCTTTCCCAGTGGGGTAGGCAGAGACCACGGATTTCCACTTGAAACATTAGTGAAACATTAATGAAAGTTGAAGAAGCGAAAGAAGTATGCAAGGATCGTAGCAAGTGGAAATCCGTGGTCTCTGCCTACCCCACTGGGAAAGAAGCGTGATTTTATGTATGTATGTATGTAGAATTCTAGGAAATTTACACTCGGAATAGAATTTATTGTGAAAATCAATCATTTCAAAAGTTTCGTCGTCGGGGAAAGAGTCCATAAATAGTTATTACAGTGTTATTGTTACAGTGCAACATCAATCTAAAACATAAAATAGCGTCCTCTGACTTTTGCACACTTAGCCCCAAAAAATGTAACATTTCAATGGACTAACTACTTGGAAATTCTTCTTTTGATTATTTGATACAAAACGCGTAGATGTTGGCACGAATTACATTCTGTACGTCTATAGATGGTAGCAATTTAGAGAAATCATTTTTACGACAATCAAAGGGAGAATAACATTAAAATTCAGGAGAGGGTCACGTGACCTTGTACTGTCATGTTGCTTCATCTTCAAGTGTGAGGGTCCTGCTGAAAGTTCTTACCAGAATAACAGATGCCGCTCTGAATAAGATATGTTTTTAATCATATAAGAAACCTTTTTTTTATTTGAATGGCACATAATTATTTTTTATATTAAATCTTTGATTAATTTTTTTGTTCTTCACATTATAAACCCATTATTTTTAACGGACTGTAATGTATTGTTTGTCTAATCATCCCATAATTTATAATTTAATTTTGCGTAATCTTCAACGATTGTGAACGGTATTTACTACCATAGGGGTTAGTTTCTCAACTGCTAGTAGATGGCGCTCTGAGGAAATGCCACGGATAAGTGGTGCCGTGGTCAGTAAGTAGAACGTTCCTCCTGAAAAAAGAACAGTTGCTGGTTCAAGCCCAGTCCAGGACTATAAATTTTTCGATTCATATTGTAAAATTATTTGGTGTTTAGGTATCTCGAGTCGAAGCCGTAAAAGTGTTTGAGTTATTTAAAATACCCTTGCGTATTCCATACATACTTCATGAAGTCGGCCCCTCTGATACCTGTCCCGAAAATATTTTCATCATTTATTGGACGATCTATCTGGACCGGAGACCGCCTACATAATGTGTCGCAACTACACGAATTTCTAAGCACTTGGGCGGTCGCATTCGCACACGATTCAAATAAAAAAGTTCACCATCACTCAAGTATGCGTCGCCATTCACTCGCTTGCCTACGAATTCGGTTTGTCGACCCATTGTAATAATGTGGACATGCTAGACCGAATAAAATTCTTAAACCTACACCATGATCGTCTAGACAGCTTTCATTCGCTTTCTGTTCTCTGTGCGACAGAGGTCGTGCTGATAACATCTTAAGTGAATTACGGTTTGCATGTGCTATTTGTCGTATCCACACAAATTCTTTCACGTCAAGCGCAACGTTAGCGTGATGTGAGCCCGGCGCGGCGTCTACACGGCCCTTGCAAATGGACAGGAAAAAGACGCGGGACGAATGCGTGGGTGCTTTTAATTTAATATAGACTGACACCGAATTGGAATCGAAAGTTTGCCAAGGACGTGATCGGCCGTTCTAACCTTATCGCCTGTTTTCTACTTTTATATTAAAATGTATTGCCTACCTATGCCCAGTTTTTGTGTGTTACATGATGTTGTGTGACTTAAAGTTAAATTATGCGTACAAATGATTAAATGACTTCACAAAAGTTTCTGTAATTACACTGGGGTTATGAAACAAAAAATATTTTACGTACTTTTTCAGGAAAGTAAAATCTAAATTGTTATTTTTTTAATCACAAGAACTGCATAGCTTGTATTTACTTGAAATATCTGATGCTGCATCTAGACTAACCACGAGGCTACACGAGGAAACACTAGAGCGAGAGTGTCCTCTAGTCTCCCTAGTCTCGCTGTCGATCTTGTAAAAGACGTAGATCCGAGGGCAACTGAATAAATCGAGAGTGAGGATGTTTAGCGATCCTGCCGCCTCCACTCGCCAAGCCTCGTAACGAGTCTCCAAAAGGCGCCTCGCGAGATGCTGGATGCAGCATCAAAAATGTTTATGAGAATGAAAGTAGAGAGGAGAGTTTAACTTCAGAAAATAGGCGTGATTTGCCATCACGCCTATATCCCCGGGTGAACTACCACTTAATAAGGAATGAGGAATATAATTATTGTTATTTAAGGAGTTTAAAAGTTGCATTTAAAAGTTTAATTAAATGCTTTATATAGCCAGAGCTAAAGAGAAAACAATGTGAGTGAATGATCATCTAAATTTTGTGCTTTGAAAGACGGAAACTTTAAGCTTTAAATTAGTAATTTATGCAAGTTTGTACAAAATAGCACATCCAAAGGTTTACTACATTGTAGATGGGTAGTGCAGAGTAAGCACGCATTTGCCCGACTCCAAGTGTGCTCGCCTCCACGAAAATTCACTCAAGACACTTCTGACTGGAGCGAATGTGTTTTTATTGTTTTAAATGCGCACGTTATTTTTCACAACCGAGCATTTCGAAAGGGGAAATTTTGTACGAAGTTATCTTGCTGTACGTGGTTCAATTACAGAAGACGGCGAACTAATGTACAGATCTCTTGATCCTTAACCACCAAGTCTGTCTTAACAGAGAGTTGTTATTTTCTCAAGAGATAGAAAGTATTTATTCTTTCAATTCTATAATATATATGAAGCAAAATTCTAATGATATCGGTACATTCATCGTAGCTTAGTGATAAACCATTCCCCTTTTTACGGAAATACCGCAAGTTCGACTCCTGCCGATGACATTCATATTTGTGATTTATAAATACTGTTACGACCTTAAAAAACAATAAGTTGATTCTAAAAATATTGAAAAAAAATTAATAATCATAAATAAAGGGGTTTCTCATTAATGTAAGTCTAATTTCAACCGTTCTAATGGTAGGTAAACCTCTTTCTATGACTACTACTACTATAGTTAGATATAATAAAAGATATTGCGTTTAAAACAATAAAGAGCACCTGGCTGGCACTTATATTCTTATCACCCCGCCTAGTTGGTGTCAGTGGGGCAAATTTCATTTGGAAAAGAGTCCGGAGTTACCCGGGCCCGTTGTGAACTTCGCCCCAACTCACAAACACGTGTTAACATGGCTCGTCTTTGAAAAACTGGATAAGGAGCTTATTTATATGGGGCGAGCGTAGGACACAATACAAAAGAACATGATGATATTACTGTTAGCTGGCACACACTAATGTCGTAACATAATCTTATTTACAAGACATGAATTACTTTGTCCTTTATGCCTAAAATGTTTTGTGGAACGTTACAAAAATAATACACTTCTAAAAGAATATACCATTTATTTACAATAAGAATTACAATATACATAATTACGAGTATATACTAAAAATATTTACATTACAAAATATCGTTTAAAAAATCCTCCTCGTCATTGCCGCTGGGAAGGTTCCCAAGGCTGGCTGTGTTGCCATGTTGGATGGCGATACTTATTCTTATTCTAGGTATTTCAAATATTAGGTATATCCGAGACACCAGAAGTTTTACATCTATGTAGAGGCTCTCTGTATGTCTCAAAATTAGTTGGCACACTAAATCATAATTTTCTGTTAGGAAATTTAAAAAAAAAAAATTCCATACTAGCTTTTCTATTATAATGAAAAGAAATGTATTAGGTACACAAGAAACTAAATTAACATTCGACTATAATACTAAGTAAGTACCTACCTACTTGATTACTCTACAACACAATCTATTTTATTACAGTATGAATAGTCATCTAAATAGCTACAAAACCCTCTCACTCAGAAATATTTATTAAATTTATTTTTATTTATATTTATTTATATACACATAAGAAGGTAACAAAGCGAGTAGAATAATATAAGGATAGAGGTATATTTCCAGTTATTTCAAAAGAAATCTCTTCCAGTGGGCCAGGGGAAGGACATGCTTGGTAGAAAAAACTTGAAGTGTGCGTAGGTTGAACTGTATAATACAGTAAATACTTACATAAATACATACTCATACTACGAATGCACCTACATATACCAACAAATAGTAAGCATTTGAACTGTTGTGGTTTTTTTTTAAATCGTGCTTGGGTAAATGTAAATAAAGGTTAAAAAAATAGTAAACGAGTATTCATTTCAAAAATAAAGTGCAATTCGATGAGAATTCACATAATATTATTTACTTGAAAGCTGAACACAACAAGTCCATTATTGGTATGATAAATTGTTTGTATATGAATACTTCATTGTTCACGGTCAGTGTGGACTGTTTACAGAGTGGCTAGATTACATTTTCATAACGTAAGATTTGTCGCCTTTTTACTGTGATCTTTTTGACTTTGCATGTATACGTAGGTCACACTATAAGTTTTGCGTAACTTAAAAAAACAACATGTTAAAACCAAAATATTATGTTTATTGCTTTTCAAAATACTCTCCTTTACATTTTAAACATTTTTTCATGCGATCGAACCATTTTTTAAAACAGGAGGACCACAGATCGGAAGGCATCTTTTCTACGTGCTGATTGAATGCTATCACTGCCTCTTCGGAGTTGGTAAAAGTGAAACCTCTCATCAAATCTTTGATTTTGGGGAAAATACAGAAATTACAGGAAGCTAGGTCGGGGGGCTATGCGCAGGATGGGTTTTGTTGGCCGTGTGTGAAGAAGCGTTGTCATGATGTAGGAGAACGCGGCTTTTGGGTCATCTTTCGCGAACTTTTTCTAACACCTTGGGTAAACAAATGGTAGAATATAACTCGGCATTAACACTCTTTTGATCTTCAAGTGGAATTGTACAGATGGGACCCGTAGCTGAGAAAAAAAACGCGATCATTTTTTTACCAACGTTTCTCGCCTGCCTCACTTTTGTTGGCTTGTTCTCATTTTCAAACACCCATTCACAAGATTGCTGTTTTTTTTCGGGTTCAAAACAATAAATCCACGTTTCGTCTCCTGTGACAATGTCATAAACAGCATTAGAATGTCCGTGGTCGTACTTCAGTAGCATCTGTGAGCACCATTCCACGCGAGCCCGCTTCTGCTCCGCTGTCAGTTCATGAGGGATCCAACGACAACAAAGTTTCCGAACTTTCAATTCTTCATGTAAAAAATTCTGGATTTGACTCATACCAATCCAATCCGCGGGTTTTCTTCAATTAACCGCTTAACAGTAGCCACATTATTTTCGTTGACGGCAGTTGAAGGCCGCCCTCCACGAAATTCGTCATGTAAAGAAACTCGACCTCTCTCAAATTCAGCAAACCATCGCCTCACGGTGCTCAAACAAGGTCCTTCTCTCCCAAAAGCATTTTGAAGACGAGCGGCACAGTCTTGCGGAGAGAGAGAACTTTTAAAATCATAAAAAATCATCGCTCTAAAATCTTTTCGACTTAATTCCATTTTCGTTGCATACGTAGAACTTTGATGTGTGATAAAAAACAATTGACAAATGATTTCCCGCCAATTGTTTTTTTTATTACTAAGAAGGTTGCTACGTTTAAAAAAATATAACATTCGAAATTCAAATAGTTCCGATTAGCTAGAAGTGCAAAACTTTTAGTGTGCCCCATGTATGCAGGTACAAAAAATCTGACCCATGAGGCCTACGGAAGAAAGTGTGATTTGATATCGCGAAGGGTAATAACTACTTATCTTACTATAGGTAAACTAACATTTTCGAAGTTTGGTTCCTAAAGTGACGAAGCATCAGTCGCGCTTTCGCGACTGATGCCCAACGCTAAAGGGACCCAACGAGGGTTTTATCCCGCGTCATTGAGTGAATCTGGTTGCGTGCTATGGGCAAAGGCCGCGCAGCACGCAACCCTTCTAGCCTGCTTCTGTAAGGACGGCGGGTGGCGATCCCGGCGTCCTCAGGCCCAGATCATGGAGGTCGATGGTCTTGGGCGTAGATGAGTCTGCGGCGCCCACGCCACTGACTACGGAACTCGGCGGGGAGGGTTCGCTCCCTCTACCTCTCGGCCGCCTCCTTCGCGAGCATGACTTACTCGCAGTAGGACACGGCCGTATTCCACCTACTCCCGCTGGAGACCATAGCTTGAAGTATGGTCTACAGCGAGAGGGTATCCACGCCCAGAACCACTACGAGGTCCCGGCGCTGACTCGCCCACGCTGAGCACTCCACCAATGTGTGGAGTGCAGTGTCGTCGTCGGAAACCTCGCAGTGTTGACACCGGGGTGTGACCTCACGATGGATGCGAAACAGATAGCTACCGAAGCATCCATGCCCGGTAACGATCTGCATCGCACGATAGGTGAGGTCACCATGCTGCCTCTACAGCCAATCGTCCATGATCGATCTCACCGCCGTGATGATGGTGGTACCCCACTTGGGTTGCTCAAGTCGCACCTTCCATGACTCCATGAGATCCTGGCGGAGTTGGGACCGCTGGTCCTCGATTTCTCGAGACGCAGGCCTGTGGACCCACTCCAGCGCCTCTGGAACAATGACGCAAGGGCTCTCGCTTCCAGGTCCCATGCAGGGGTCCCGGCTAGGAGACATGCAGCCTCTCCGGAGATCGTGCGGTACCCCCGTATGGTTTTGACGGCCAAGGTTCGAAGTGATCTGTTTAACACTCTAACTAACTCCCATACGGGAGCCCCATATAGGGCCATACTCCGCACGATCCCCAGGTACAGTCTCCTGCAGGAAGCGTTGAGTCCCTTTAGGTTGGGCATCAGTCGCGAAAGCGCGACCGATGCGTCTCCTTGGGGACCAAACTTCGGAAATGTGGTCCGAAGTTCCATCGGCTATCAAGTACGATCCCTAGGTACTTCATCGAGGCCTTGATGCCGATGCTAACGCCTCCCACATTTATGCTGGAACCTTCAGGTGGACCGTTCCGAGGTCTATGAAAACACAGAACCTCGGACTTGTGCAAGGCCACCTCTAGTCCCAGCCGCCCGTATCCGACCCACGACTTAAGCAACACCCGTCGTGACCTTGAGTGCTGCCTCCTGGTACGTTGCACCCCGCGCCCGCCGTGACGAGGGTATCGTCGGCGTAGCACGTTACGCCGACGCCCTCAGGCATCGCACCACGCAGCACCCAGTCGTAACCGATGTTCCACAGAAGCGACCCCAGGACCGACCCCTGTGGAACACCGCACGACACATCTCGCCGAGCTAGCCCGAGCCAGCTGGGGAAAGCTATGGCCCTCTCCGAGACATAGGCCCCGACCCGAGGCGTTCCGTGATACACGAGCGCCTCCCTAACGCAGCTCCATGGCAAGGTGTTGAAAGCGTTGGCGATGTCAAGAGACACCGCCACCATCACCTTGCCCTGCGAGACTGCTTCCTCCGTCAAGCTCTTCACGCGCATGATCGCGGTCACGGTGTAGCGTCCCCGACCGATATTAAGCATCTAATTTAAGTTAAATCGTTTTCTTTTAGGTAGGGATACCTTTAGGTGAATAGCTCTTTTTACTCTTTCACTATCAAACTAAACCAAAATAAACTGTAAGCTTATTTGTTTATATTTTTAGGATTCCGTAGTTCAAGTCTCGGAACCGATATAGTTTCGTCATGTCCGTCCGTCTGTCCTCGGCTTTCCTCCAAAACGGTTCGTGCTACACAAATGAACCTTTGCAAGAATGCGCGTATTTATTACTACGACAAAATACTAAAATGCAATTACTAAAAATTTTTTTTTTGGGGTACCTCTTTTACACGTAAAGTGGGGATGATTTTTTGTCTCGCGTCCAGCCCATTGTGTGGGGAATTATATAGTTCTTTTAAAAACATTGAGAGATTACAAAACCAATTTTTTTATACAAGAATCCGATTGCAAGATATTCGTCTTTAAAACACTTTTTTTTGGTAAAACCGGGCGTTATTAACAAGGTTTCTCTTCTTTTACTCCTCTATTATTGATGTATTAATAACTTGACGTAAACATATTCGGTATAATACATGTCCTTTGGGTTCCCACGGAGTTCATAACACCGACGGTGAACGTGCAGGCCAGATAGACAGAAGAGGAGATTCGAATACCTGATTTTTAAGAAGTCCGAACTACCTATATATGTAGATTCCGTTTCATCGCATAATGCCAACTTCTGAAAATGTTTACTTCACTCCAATTGCTTGACGTTTGGACCCCAAAACAACTGTTGTTTTGCTTTGGGTTAGGCTTTGGTTTCAGCTATTTTTATTTACATGATACATCATAACATAAATTAAACCCGATGGGGTTACAGTACCTAGTACTTCGAACCTAAATTCCAAAAGGACGGATACCCATGTTAGGTACGTCCTGCAGACCGTACATTTTGTTTGGGTAGGTTTTTAATGTATCTATAACTATAGCTAGACATTATCATACAGTTAAGTGGACCTCATTACATTATACATGAGTAAATAAACTAAATATTGTAGGTACTCTGAACTCTAAGGCATAACAGAACTCATACAAATATCCGTAAGCGGTTAAACGTATCCCAATCCCGCAGGGTCCGACCACAGAGTAACTTAACCCGAAATTAAATCAAAGAGGGGTTTAACCAATCAGGCCGAGTGCTATCATTGAATCGGCAAAGGAACACTAAAATTACTTCTTGATGCGGAGAAACGAAGATTCATCGTAAAAGTGGTGGGCGTAGATAGTAGGGTGAATGGGTGGTCGGGAGGATGTCTGAACGGTTTTCCGTGTTTCACCGAGGTCCGCGCGCCGATTACGCCGCACGTAGTACTGGACGCCCTACGCCCTGACCGGCCCCGCACCTAATACTGTGTTTTAAACATGAAAAACCATTCCGGTAATGCGGTAAATGTTAGTTTCGAGATTTATTTTCCTTTGTATTTAACGACTTCTCATCTTACCGGTTTAACTTGAGAAGCACGAAAGTTGTTTGCTGGACATCTTCCGTCTTCTTTCAAAATAAGATGTTAGCATTGAGATTCTTTTTTAACGCGACGAAGCAGAGAAGTTTCAACAAAAGTTATCAAAACCTTTTCAAACGTAAAACTTTCTCGCTTACAGTTTGTGTAAAAAGTAGACGCAATGACTGACTGAGACTTCTCATAGGACTGATGGTATGCTTAAACTATGTTTAATCTGAGTTCCTATCATAACCATAGCTTTAGCTCTTCTTAAGAAATTATGTCACCAGTTGTCCAGCACCTTCCTGAAACGTTTTTTTTTTCTTTTTAATTCCGCGAGACCGCGGCCGCTCCCATGTCCATTGCTGCGGGCGTCTTTGGTGACATAAGAAGTATTTCCAGTGGCGCTCGGCGGACTTTGGCCACCTGTGTGGCCTCTTCGGGTGTTTGGTCGGGATGAAAATCCCGCGTAGTTGGTGTTGGGTTGTAACCCGCGTCGGTGAGTGAATCTGGTTGCGTCTGGGGCAAAGGCCCCGCAGCAGGCAACCCTTCTAGCCTGGTTCTGTAAGGACGGTGGGTGGCCATCCCACGGTCCTCAGGCCCCGATCATGCAGGTCGATGGTCTTGGGCGTAGATGAGTCTGCGGCGCCCTGGCCGCTGACTGCGGAACTAAACGGGGAGTGTACGCTCCCTCTCCCTCTCGGCCGCCTCCTTCCCGAGCATAACTTGCTCGCAGAAGGGCACGGCCGCGTTTCACCTACTCGTGCTGGACCATGGCTTGGAGCATGGTTTTCATCGAGAGGATATCCACCCCCAGACCCACTACGACGTAACGTAATCTAGACTGGTGGTTCGGTTTAACTGTGCGATGGTGTGCACCTTTACCGAGGAAAAATATGACTTTCAAGTAATCATAATGTCGCTTGTTTAGCTTGCGTAATTGCTGCAAGTGTAAACAATCACGTGGATTAAAAAAAGGTTCTAGAAAGACGTAACATATTTATAAAGAAAATATTATTATTAAAGGAAGCTTAATTTCATAATTAACCCACAAGCCCTCGGTAACATTACAAAAAGACAAAGGGCTCACAATTTACGTGCATGGCTTCGCGTCGCACCTGGGTCATGCCTCCTTTTACTTATCTCGTAAAGATTAAGTCCCCTGAATTTTCCCCGAATACATGGCGCCCGCCGTGAAGTGAGTCATTTAGCCCCTGTTTACTAGATTAGGGGATTTTTTTACACCGCACGGCTTTCTCCGCCACCCTTACCCGTCGAAATGTGTCATAGTACGTCTATATGCGTATTTTATAGCACGTCTTGAAATAATAGGGCTGGATTTTAGGATATTAGATTTTGTGTTGGGGGTAAAATATTAGCCTCGTAAATTCTAACATATTAGCTTGTAAAGTAGAGGTTCAGATATTTATTAGTTGTACTAATAAAAGTAAAGAAGGTGTTTCGTTTGCATTTACAGCGGCTCAACGGGTTCATAATATCTAGATACTATATTATTTTAATAAGTTATTTAACGAAGCTAGTCTTGAGACTTTCTCTTGGAACTTTGTCTGAAATACACGACAGCTAAAATTCATCGTAAAAATCATTGACATATATTCTACCGATACGTAGTACATATATATCGATGGTAAAAATAGTTTTGACTGTGAGATACCGAAAAAGAAAACTATAACGCGAGTAACAGGCACAATTTTGTATGTGTTGTGTCATTGCTTTGCCTATGTCACCTGTATAAAAATACAAAGTTCGAAATTCTTTTCTACAATACCTACAATAAGTCAAAACGTCCATTGGATTCACCCTAAAATTTACCTGTCTCGGCACAAATAAGAAAAGGTGCTCGTAAAACCTTCCGGCATTTACACCAAACACAAGGTCACTCACAAATGTACAAAACCTATTTGTTAGAATTGAAAAATACATGTACTTGCCAACACCGTTTCATGCGTATTTTCTTGAATCTCAATTTATTCCTGACATTCGCCTTTGCTATCCGTAAAATGTTGAATTAATCCAATAAGGCCTCGTTTTTTCAGCGAAGAAAGGTGAAATGTACACGTTTAATAATGTGTGAATAATATATTACAAACTCTCGCACTCACTGGATAAGGAAGGAATTCTACTCATATTAAAAAATGTTAATACTTAGTCCTAACCTTCGGTCTGATATTTGGTCCTAACAATAAATGGGAACGTTTGATTTTTTGACATTTGTCCGTGTCTCCCAAGGGGATTCTTATTTACGCTATTTCTAACTTTGTGGTATTGTTCTATACACGTTAATCATTCATTTCATTGAAATGTTATCGGTAAAACAGGCATAAGTTTGTAGGTACTTATCTCCAGCTCTGGTTGACCATGGTTATTAGCTTGTATTATAAAAGAACACAAAAAAGCAATAATATATCTCTGCATCTAGTCTCAGTTTGTACGAAAACATCTAATTGGGTGCACTTATATAGACGGACAAGTTCTCGTTATGTCCATAAAAGATAACAAGACAGAATGTATCTTATGTATGACTACGTCATTGTATCATTTTCCGATACAAAACAATCTGTATACATGTCTATAATTTTTTTAATCTTTGGTCAGTTTTCTTTGCAGTTCATGTTCCACTGGTTAAATTCTGTTACTAGGATCCCATCAAAAACATAAAAATATGAAAAGAGAGTCAAGTTCAATATTAGGAATATGCGTCGATTTCACCGACAAAAGAATTTATTCAATTGGTGATTCACTTTGCTTCTTACGCCTGTTGCATATTTTACGCTCACTAAATATTTGGTTGATCGTACGTACTTAGGGGGGGGGCGCATATTTACGTGCTATTGACAGGAATCTTTTTTTTCTAAATTTGCCAATGCCGCGTCCATAGATCCACAGGTGCACTACTTGCTGGTTGATTTTGGCTTCTCAGGACTCCTATACATCTATTATGCTACATAAAAATCTATTTAATATATATATATATATATATATATATATATATATATATATATATATATATATATATCTTAATTTATGAGACCAAAACCCAGTTAACATTAAGGCAAGGTTATCAATCAAAATTCAGGAAAATAATTATCCCAGTGATAATGATCCAGAGGTGGAATATTTCCTTCCTTTACGTCCAAGCGGTGATAGATTTCCTACGGGCTATTATTTTATTATTCTCCTTTCGTTTCCAAAGCTCATTGATATTGCTTTCCAATCCTACTCGTCCGCTAATTGGTTCTATTCTCAAAGCTACTGTAATCTGATTAGCATTCTCAATTCTGGATGAAAATATTATTACGAATTATTTTTCGATCATGGTCTAACCATTAAATCAATTTAGTTGTTTATACTAGATATTTGGGGACTTTTGAAACATAGTACCTACCTACCTATACCTACATTTCGTCCCAGATTTATTATGATACCATATGGATGAAGGCATGGCCAGTAAATAGCTAGAACTAGTACGAAGTGTTCTTGGTTATAATTAGCCCCAGTTGAAATAAGAAACCAAAAATATTGATAACTTCTTGAATGAGGACTCTATAGTCTATTCTTATATTTCTTACAATTTCGGAGACACATTTTCTTTGCTTTCTACTCTTTATTCCTACCCAACTTGTTTCTAGCAACGATCAGTTATGGTTGGTTGTGACGTGCGTTGGTTAGCAACACAAGTAGCATGCTATAGATAGTAAAAAGAGCTAATAGTTACAGGACTCAAGTCTTTCAATGCGTAGAAAGAGAAATACAAATAGAAAACCCACAAACAGCAGATCTTCTATGAAGTATAAAAGATTTTAGGTACCTATTTCTTTTCAAAAAAAGTATAAGTAAATTTAAAATGTGTTGAAAAGAACCAAAAAGTAAGAATATGACCATACAACAACGAAATAGTCCTAAAATATACATAAGTAATAAAGGCGATGAAAAAATGCCACTCCGCCATAATTATAATTGTCTCAAACAAAAGGTCAACAACCTCAATATGACGATATCACATTAATACATAATGAACATTGAGGGTACAATATTTATTGAGAAAAGAACTCAATTCAAGTGTCTTGCATGCCTCATCTCAATTACCGTGGAGTTACCCTAGTCGTACCTATATTGTCGTCTGCGTTGTGTTGCAAATAAATACGACCCGATAAATAGGGTACAGCAGAACAATGCAGTGTCAACACAAGATGGAATATAAAAGCGCGCGAAGTGACGACCCATACTTACAGTCTATTTATTACATACGATTTTTGACAGGCTTCTAAAATCCAGCGAAACATTTTTAATTTCACATGAGGAATTAAAAAAATACAAAATAAATACGTTAAAAGGGGAGATGTCAACATGTTACCAAGTCATTCCTTGGAAATTATGATTGACATCACCACAGCCATGGCCCGATGTAACTCAGTGGAAACGTCAGGCCATAAATAAGGTAATTTTACGCGAATAAATCCCGAAATCGTAACTATTAAAATGAATTCAGACCCCGATATTCCAAACCCATTATGACAAGCAGCTGTCATCGTCATATAAATTCTTAAAACTTACGTAAGACGTAAATATTAAGCCAAAAAAAAACCATGCATGTCGATATATCAATGTCTGCCCGCCAGACACAAATTATAAAGTATTTAATTTTTCTAATTAATTTCAATATTTTATACATATAACTAACAGTCCAATTCTACAATAAGTCTTTAAGCGACAATAAATCGGTATCGTATCGTGGCGTATAAAGTAATACCTAGATCAGCCTGCCCCAAATCCAATCAGCTATTGAATTAACCCGGTCCGTGTGACGAGAATACGGATTCGCCCTATCCTAACGTTAAATGTTTATCTTTCATCTGGCAGAGCGTTAATGTAAGTACGAGTACACGTTGTAATGGCGGGGTTGCGACTCTTCAACACTTCTGCTGAGCACGCCAGATCACTGATTACGCAAGTGTATAATCATGATTGTAGATCACTCTCGATTTGAGGTGTTAATGTTTTTCTTTACGATTTATACAACTGATTACACTATCTTAAAATTATCAATAACAGCAGTTTTATTTACATAAAAGTAGTGAGTTTTGTGTTATTTTCTTTTGTAACTACGAGTAAGTATATTGACAAACATTGTAGGCATCTCTACTCATTAATTAGTAATTAAAGTCGAACATTATGTAAAATGACTAGAGTGATCTAGATGTCATGTGGTCCACAGATAGCTTCAAACTCTGCGTGTTACTTGGTTCGCCGGTGCCCTGGGGTTCTCCTTACGAAGGTGTACCCAGAAAGACCGGCAATGTCGGTAAATGCAAGAATGCCGCGGCCGTTGCCGCAGAGTTAATAAATAATCCTACTTGGTTATTGCGATAATGTTTTAAATGACGAACCAGAAACCAAGTAACTAGGTTAGTACCTACTCTAAAATATCATGACGTGTTCTCGAAGCACCGTAAGTAAAATCTTTTCCCTAATCCGAGTAGGGATATAGGTACTTCTCTTCTACTGCAAATTAGAAAATGATACCAATATTGATGACATCAGTAATATTATTTACCCATTTAAATTTATCCAGGTATCACCAGATCTACGTATAAGTATCTTGAATCTAATAACAGGGTTTATGGCAGACGAAAACATACATGTTTAGCGAAGTTTCGTTCACCACAGTGACCTCTGGTGGACAATATTTTGCTCAGATCCTGCGCTATCGGTTTATTCAAATGCTTCTTGTCGGACCCGAGCTCAAAGAATCAACCTGCATAATTTTATACATATTGAAATTCTTCCACCCTTGAGCATCTACTGTATATTATGCTATGAATAAGTTTTTTGCACGCAGATGGAGTTAAACCATAAATATATTGAACAATAATTTTATAGCATTTGTGTACTTAAGTTGCAAGTTGTAATAAATACCTTACTATATTAACCTACACACAAATCCGTACTTATATTCTCATCTCTTCAGATACCAAAAGTACTCGTTGTACTGGTTTTTTAATCCTCATTTTGTAATACCTACTGATTTTTACTTTGCAGGCATGAGACACATACATTACAGTCTTACAGACTACCTAATAAAAATATGCTTGGCAACGCGAGAATCGGTTCATTAATTGAACCGAGAATTCTCTTGTTGTTTGAACTACATACGATTACTTTTTATCTTTTTCTTTCAAACCTTTAAATTCTGACTAAAAACAAGAGCTGTTTATAGGGCTCCATACCCTTTCACCATTATAATTAAATATTCATTCTGTCAGTCAGTATACGGTCACTAACAGCATTGACATTAGTCTAACCGTCAGGCACAAATGAAATTCCTAACATCGCACTAATATATATCATAACTGTGTGTGGTAATAACTATTTCAAGAAATGGAAAGAGACCGGACGGTATGTCGTTGCTACCGTGGAAGATGGGAAGGCCTTTGGTGTGGGACGCTACATGCGTTGACACCTTAGCACCTTCACACCTTCCAAGCACATCCGGATGTGCCGACGCTGCTGCTGCATCGGCTGAAGGCCTCAAACGGCGTAAATATGCTAACCTAGCAGGTGATTACATATTAGAGCCGTTTGGGGTTGAGACACAGGGGTCATGGGGTTCGAGTGCTCGCCGCCTTTATAGAGACATTGCTAAACGCTTAATCGATGCTTCTCAGGACCAGAAGGCTGGCTATTTTCTGGCCCAAGGAATAAGTATTGCCATCCAACGAGGCAACACAGCCAGCATTCTGGGAACCTTCCCAGTCGGCAATGACGCGGAGGATTTTTTAAACGATATTTTGTAATGTAAATATTTTTAGTATTTAATTATGTATATTGTAATTATTATTGTAAATAAATGATATTTACCTTTCAACTTTTACTTTTTATCTCGGAAAAGTATATACAATGAAAAACTAACTTCATTTTGCGGTTAGATCCCTAGACCCGATTACTGTACCAACCGCAAATAATAGCTAAAGCTAAAGCTTGTCGTAGGTTACGTCACCCGCAGTGGAGTTCAATAAGGGGCGCTGCACACGGCCAAGACACATTTTTTTTTTTTAATTCCGCGGCCCAAGGCCGCGGCCGCTCTAACGTCCGTTGCCGGGCGTCTGTGGTTACTAGCAGAGGGTATGTCCAGTGGCACCCGGCGGACTTTGACCATCTCTGTGGTCTCTGCGGGTATTTGGTCGGGACGAGAATCCCGCGCCAGTGAGTGAATCTGGTTGCGTGCTATGGGGCAAAGGCCCCGCAGCACGCAACCCTTCTAGCCTGCTTCTGTAAGGACGGTGGGTGGCGATCCCGCCGTCCTCAGGCCCCGATCATGGAGGACGATAGTCTTGGGCGTAGTCGCGTAGTCTGGGGCGGCCTGGGCGCCGACTACGGAACTCGGCGGGGAGGGTACGCTCCCTCTCCCTCCCGGCCGCCTCCTTCGCGAGCATGACTTGCTCGCAGAAGGACACGGCCGCGTTCCACCTACTCCCGCTGCGAGGTCCCGGCGCTGATTCGCCCACGCTGAGCACTCCACCAACGTGTGGAGTGCGGTGTCGTCGTCGGAAACCTCGCAGTGTTGACACCGGGGTGTGACCTCACGATGCATGAAACAGATAGCTACCGAAGCATCCATGCCCGGCAACGATCTGCGTCGCACGGTACGTGAGGTCACCATGCTGCCTCTGCAGCCAATCGTCCATGATCGGTCTCACCGCCGCGATGATGGTGGCACCCCCCTTGGGTTGCTCAAGTCGCACCCTCCATGACTCCATGAGATCCTGGCGGAGTTGGGACCGCTGGTCCTCGATTTCTCGAGACGCAGGCCTGTGGTCCCGCTCCAGCGCCTCCTTGCGCCATTGGAACAATGACGCAAGAATGAAGGGCTCTCGCTTCCAGGTCCCATGGAGGGGACGGCTAAGATACTATAA
Organism: Nudaria mundana; assembly: GCA_963556515.1. NCBI lineage: Eukaryota > Metazoa > Arthropoda > Insecta > Lepidoptera > Erebidae > Nudaria > Nudaria mundana. The sequence continues at coordinate 9,148,782 of OY748291.1, forward strand.
TATTTTATCTTAAGATACAATATCGCTCGCCATACAATTCAATAGACTTTCACACACGACGAAGATAATAAATAATATTTCATATTTTCGTATCTTAAAATGAATTTGTATGGTATAATAGAGAATATAATAGAAGCTATAATAGAGAAACTGTTGTAGGGGGGCTTTATGAACGCAATAAAACCCAAATCAATGGTTTTTAGAACTTTTGTCTGTTTGTCTGAATGTTTGAACACGCTAATCTCAGAAACAGCTTAACCGATTTGAATTTGCGGTTTTCAGTAATGCGTTGTGGTTTATTCAACTTAACATTTAAGGTTTGGTTTTCAATCGGTTCATAAATAAAAATATAGATCTAAAGTAACACGCAGGCGGAGCTGCGGGCAACAGCTAGTCTATAATAAAATAAAAAACAAGTAAATTAAAAATATTTTACTGAAAATGCGTACCAACTCTGAGAAATAATTCAATGATTTCTATCAGACTGGCATCTCCTCTGGGAAATTTTGTTTATTATGTTATAGACGTCGACAGAGGACGTGCTATCGTGGCCACTGACAAACAATCCTGATTATTTCATACCCATCACATCAAAGCTACTGACGCACTCACGACTACTTCAAAAGCAAAATTTTATTGGAAGCATTTACATTTTTATTGGTATGCTAGGACACCGCCTGCCGACTTCGTCCTGAAACGTAAGTGATTTTGAATTTTCTGATATGTATTTTATTATCTGATTTTATATGTGCTCAATATGACTACATATTACCATAGGAAAAACATTACGGTCACGTATCCCAAGGCTCTCTCTATGCAAATGAAACAAATACACATCGGCTTGGAACATTTTTTGTATGTTTTTTACTAATTTTGTTTACATGTTATTTTGTGAATCTAACATAAGGAATGTTTAAGGACAAAGGGGTTAAATGGTAAAAGGAGAAATGAAAACAAAGGGAGGACCAATTTTCATCTCTATGGCAAATAATGGTGGCATTTAGGTCTAAATTTTTCCATGTTCACTGTAAGGGCAGTCAAATGTGCTATGTCTTTGCTGTTAGTAACCAAACACAGAGAGTTTCGGTATTTAACTCTTCCTGAGAATATGGCTGTTAAACGAAAATCGACAACGTAATACCTATTCAGTACCCCAACTATCGTACCCCACTCTTCATCAGTTATTGTTCTTGGTACCATGTTTTTGTGTTTGGTCAGAGCCTAGCTTCTCGCAACTCAACTTCAAATTCTGCAAAACGATGAGTTGGCTTGGCTTTATTAGATATCTTTGTATGGTCAAAATATTATATTATTGTAAACAGTTTGGTAAGAAGGCTTTGTCTGAGCTATCTATAGTCATGTCTCGATGGTTCGTGATTGATTCCACTGTAATTTCCATACGCGTGTTCTGTTCATATTAGCCACTTAATACGCCCACCAGATTAAAAAGACCTCAACTTACCCCCACTGCCTTCTGAAAATGGTAAAATAAATAGGTAGATAAAGGCATAGTCTGAGGTCGAGTTAGCCTGGCCACCTAGTCTAGAAGTATACAAATGTACGAGTATAGTGGGGCGACCTCGTGGCGCCTGCCGAGTCACGCACGCTATATTATTTTCTTCCAAAGTCCTAAACTCTATAACCGTTTAATATAACAGTAACAATTTTGAAGATAGAGAGAGTAGGTACGTTGTAATATGGTCAAATGACGTGTTTCTGAAAGAGCTATTACTTAAGTGCCTATAAGAATTCTTTGACATACCTACCTAACACACAAGACTAAAGAGAACTAAGCCCTTTGAGTTGGTTTAGTGTAATTAGTGTTACATAGTGCAGTGAGTGCTATTCCTTCAAGAACACAAGAACAAAGTGTCTTTGAATTATAATAGACACAATAAGAAAAGTGCCAATGGACACATTCTTAACATTGTAAGTTTTTAGCAAATTAAGTCAAATTTAAATTACTTATTAGCCTTAAAGGGCTAGATTGTAATTGTTATGAGTAACCGTTAAATACGAGTATCTCATAATAAAAAAATAAAAAAAAAAAAACCTACCTAACAAATCATTAGCCATATCTTAGGCGAATAATTTTCTTCTTGCGAGATGATGATCTGTTATGTAATTTGAAAGGAAACTCACAAAAAGAATTTGTTGTTTTACAGGCACCGCACACTAGACGACATGTCGCCGCGTCTACTCGCAGCGTCTTGTTGCGGCGTTGTCGTTTGCAATTGGCGTCTTGTCGTCGCGACTAGACGCGGAGCTGTCGCTAGCGTCGGCGACTAGTCGTTACGACAGACGTCATGCAGGAAGCGATCATTAGTAGTGGAGTATTCGAGAGAGACGGTTGTTGCTCATCTTGTGAGTTAATATGGAGCCTCTAGTTGCACTTGCCTTGGTGCTTATAATACGAAGGCGTAGACGTAGAGTACGACGAATCCATCGCCGTTATTGGGTCCATCCGATACTAACCTCTCGCCAAGATCCGATACTAACCTCTGGGCAGTTTTCTCTGCTTTTTGATGAGCTCAAAATGCACCACGAAAAATTTATTAACTACTTCAGAATGAGCGTGAATTCATTTAAAGAGTTACTTTCCATACTACATGATGAATTGAAACATGAAGATACACGGCTAAGAAAAAGCATAACTCCTGCAGAAAGGCTGGCTATTATCGTAAGGTTTGTAACTCAGTATTTTGTGTAATCACTAAATAATTCAGAATACTCAGGTAGGAATCTAGGTCAAATAACTAGGTAGAGTGTTAGTAGTTATTTGACCAAATTTTTAAAGTTTAATTTAAGATCATTGTAGGAATAGGTAGAAGCATTTATATACTACACTAACGGACCCGACAGACGTTGTCCTGCAAAAAAAGAACCAAATTGTGAATCTAAACCATTCTCGAATCCCCCTGAACACACACAAAAAATTTCGTCAACATCGGTCCAGCCGTTTGGAGTTCAGTGACATACACACGTACAGTAGAATTATATATATATAAAGAAGATAAAATAGAGTTGTATTAAGAGATTAATTAAATTAAAGACCATACGATTAGGTAGGTAGGTATTTTTATATTAATTAAGAATTTAACAAAAATTACATAGAAAATAAATTATTATTATTTAATAAAGAAAATATAAAGTAATCTGCAAGTGAGTCGTTTTTATTTGAGAGTACCGGATTCCAAGAGATGTCAAATCTCTTCACAGAGCTGTCGCGCGACTGTCGTCGTGTGTGCGCGTGCACGGCGCGTCTAGACGCGGCGACAAGTAGCGAGCGCGCGCGACTCCCCTAGCTTGTCGTCGCAACTCCGCGACTCTGTCGCCAAGTGTGCGGAGCTTTGAACAAAGTATATGACGGCCGCAGCCTGTCGCCGCGTCTAGACGCCGAGCTGTCGCTGTCGCGTATCGCCTAGTGTGCGCCTGAGGTTATAGAGGTAACACTAGTCTTATTGACTGAGGGAGCGAAGCGACCGAAGGCTCCATTTCAACTTGCAGACTGGGGAGAATTTCTTTCGTCTGTCTACAGGTTCTGTCAGATCATGTTTGAGGCCGTATTTATCAACCGTTTTGCATGAAACTTTACACACACACTCCTTGCTTACAATGAATAACATTTGAATGATATTTTTTGGATTGGATGACAAATGAAAGAGTACCTAATACAGAAAATTGAAGAAGACATTTTCTAAACAAAGCCGCTCCCGAAGTCTACGGTTCACAGAACCACTAGTATAATATACTAGTAGGATTAGTGATATTTTGTAGTTTTGTACAATTTTAGCGTAGGCCCGTGGTCCCACTCCAGCGCCTTCTTGTACAATTGAAACAACGCAAGGGCTCTCAATTCCAGCCTCTAGGGAGATCGTGCGGTGTTCTCTTATTATCCTGAGACTAAAATAGACACGGCGTTGGCTCTCAGTCTCGCCCCCAAAAAAAAGAGCCCCGTATTGGGGTCATGGTTCGCACAATCCCCAGATAGGCGTTTCGCAATGTTTCGCTCAAAGAGCTTACAAACCTCGTGGAGTACATTAATCCTAGTGTTTTAGCAGTTTAGTTACTAACGAAATAGTCCAAAAACATAATTATTAAAATATCTAAGACTTTTTTTTATTTTTTTTATTCCGCGGCCCATGGCCGCGGCCGCTCTAAAGTCCGTTGCCGGGCGTGTCTGGTTACTAGCAGAGGGTATGTCCAGTGGCAAATATCTAAGACTACAATTAATTAAACAACTACATACCGTCGCAATGAAATAAAGATGAGTTCTTTTGATAATATAACAGAATAATGGTATTATGTTGGTGCAACAAATATCTGACAGCTTATTAATGCCGCCCTTAATCTACTCCAACGACAGCCAAATAAAAATATGATATTTTCACTTTGAGTAATCAACATGATATATGGACCCGTTGTACGTGCTTGCGAGGACGAGGCTTAACGACAGATGAACAATTAAAACGGACATAGCCCTCGCACATGTGTGTGTGTGAAAACCAAGCGAGATGCAGTTTGGACAAGTGTTATTTCCACACCTGGGACGTATATTTGCAATATTTTTCATTTTATACATTTGACACTTCAATCGATGTGTATAAATTGGACATGAGTGAAAATGTAACACATATTGGTATGTAAATGGTGGTTATTGTGTATTTTACTTTTCATTATTCATTAAGCAGTTAACTAGCTACAGAACTTCGATTTCGTCAATGGGTTGTGGAGGTCAGATGTTAGTTGCTGCACGGAAAATTTAACACTGGAAAGTCGAACCCAATTGGTGTGGGAAAATGCCGGGTGGATGATAATTTATTAAAACATTCAAAACAGCGCTTAGAAAATCGGCCCAGATGACATCATGCCGAACGATATAGTCGACAACGAGGAGGTGGAGGTCAGATGGCAATCGCTTCACGGAAAATATCGAAGTTCAGCCGAATCGCAGTTAGACTGGAAAGCCGACCCTAGCTGAGTTGGGAAAAGGCTCGGTGAATGATGATAGTCGACAAAGACAAATTCAATAAATCAACATTAGTAGGGTAGGTACATGAACTTCAACTTCAAGCAGATATTTCTTTGAAAGTACAAATACCTCGTCAAATAAGTAGGAATTTATTACCAGATACAATAAGTGTTATAAAAATCTTAGATAGGTCATAGAAAATGCTTAGGACCTCTATTTAGACATTTTCACATGTCATGTAGCCCAAATTATTAACTTATTTATTAATGACATACAACTATAGGTAACAACTTTACAGCCAAGACTTTGTTATAAAAAACTTAATAGGTACAAAAAAAACACACTATAGATACAAAAATACAATAAAAATAAACTTAAAACAATTAAGTCAATATTTGTGCTATTGGATCTAGACAACTGACATATTATTTACTTATACATATTTTTCTAAATACATAGAAAACACCCAAACTCCAAAACAAACATTAAGTAGACCACACAAATATTTGATTCGACCCGGGAATCAAACTGGAGACTCCAGCTTCGAAAGCGGTCCTGCCTTGGCAAGTTACAATGTATTCAAAAGAAAGTAATACCTAACACATAAATAATAATACTTATATATAAGGGAGCCGAAGCGAAGCGCGGCATGTGGCAACACTAATAACCTTCGTCGGGTGACAGGAACTGCCAACCAATATTGTTGTCAATTTGTTTCGGCTGCTTCGCTGCTTAGAATGCGGCCGACGCTCGACCCGAGCCGCCCCAGCTTATGAACACACTACCAATAAGAAGAACAAAGTTGAGATGTCAGACGATTAGCCGCAAGTCACGTTATCATCCCTTATTTTATTCAAGTAAATATATTTTCTTCATTACCTACTGTATGTTAGTACCTAAGTAAGGCTTATACCAGGCCTATGTCACTCGCCTAACAATCGCAAAAAATACATGACGTCAGCGACAACTTGAAGTTGTAAGTCAGTAAGGGTTGTCTCTCGTTTGAGACACGGCATTGACCATAGAGTTGATATTGAGGCATTAACGTTATAATTATTGGTCAAATTATGCTGGTACTTTACTGACAACCCTAACGTTCGAATTATGTTCTATGTAAACAAAAGAGTTGCTTTAATTAACGTCGGAGTGAAATTTCTGTATTTAAGTAGGTACTATTCCCTATTCTGTGCTTATATTATCACAGTACATACCTCTATATCCATCAATTAAAGAATGAACATCTATTATAAATAGTGAAGTACATAACCGATAAATAAAGTAACTACTGAATATGGATTCCAAATTCCTAACTGGATAACTTTGAATGCATTTAAAGTCACCTTTTTTGTCACCTGTTCGATATTCGCATTGACTAAAAATGTAAATCACATGCATATATCCTTCATCATCATCAGCATGTCTCTGTCTACTGCTGAACATAGGTCTCTCAAAGTAATTGCCAGTGCGATCAGTTTATTGCCTAGGCTTTTCACTAGGTCTTCGGTCCACCTGGTAGGTTCATTTTTGTATTCAAGATTTTCTTTCACTTTTCACACTTTTCACTTTTAATAACAAAATAGTCAGGAGTTCCAAACATAGTTGAGTATTTCTCAGATTTTTGCAAAGACACCAAGTACATTAACTTAACGTACATCGAAGTCGAAGCTCCTCACAGATTTTTAATAGAAGTTTTTAAAGTCTTGTAGAAGTAGATACTTGCGTATTTAATTGAAGCGCAATAGATTGCAATTAGCGATAGACGATGAGCCTTTCTCATTCGGGCTCCATTATCCGTCCCACCTCTTTCCGGACAACTTCGTTTGAAGGTTTAAAAAACTCTATTAAACGGATTCTCCCACTTAGTTAATTGAAAAGATATTTGAAATTCTATGTTGAACTGAAAAAAGATTATGGTATTTGTTATTTTGTGTCTTTTTTTGTATAGAATTTTTTGGCAGGATTTAAAACTCCAAGCATTCATCGAATTGGTCGAACATTCCCATAATATGTGGTTAGTTATTATCAATACCTGTTGGATTAAGAAATAATTGGACCACATTTTTCGTTTTTAGCCTGAGGGACACCATTGTATCTTATTACTTACTAGCGGACGCCCGCGGTATCGCCTGCTTGACAATCGCATCAAAATCCGTTGCGTAGTTTTAAAGGGTTAGGCAAACATGGGACGGTTTGTTTTATACTATGTTATGATTATTAAATCATTTCTAATTCTCAACAGAAATATTGAATTCGTAAGAAATATAGGTACCACATTTCGACAATTTGGAAAATATCTGCTACTATTTTCCAAATTGACGTCGAAGTAACATGTTAAATAAAAGCCGAATAGTTTTAACACGTTTTGGCTATAGTTATTCTACAGTCTACTTACTATATAGCACATCAGGCGAGGCGGCTAGCGGCAGGGGGTAGTAAGCCTTATTTGAGCCGAGCGCGCGTGACAAGAAACTGGAAACTTGGCTGGTATGTCGCGTCGCCGTCTACTCTTGTCGCCTGAATTCTCATCAAATCATCTCGCGACAATGTTGTTGCAAATCCCAAGACGACATCTCAAGATATTATGGCTAAATTGAACCAAAGCCGTGATGATACTTAATTGTACAATATTATTAGTAAGTAGGTAAGTTTAAAACGTAAATACAAATACCTACAATTCCTCGCTAAGATATACATTATAATCGCAAAACTAATATAAGAAAGTGGACAACTCTAGACTCAACTACTTACGTATTCGTCTTAAAAAAAGCTTTTAGCTGGTGTAACTGTGGTTTAAATTCCAGGTTGAGAAATTTCAGTCCAGTACACCAAAATAATTCCTTAAATCAGAATTTATTAGCCTCTTAAAATCACTAATACAGAAAAGTCGTTGCGACACCTGTTAGAAAGCAAGTTTAAATTATCTCCTCAGATAAAAAGCGACTAGATAATACAATGAGATCCTACTAAAGCTGGCTGTCCTCGCGAATCATTAATTTTAATTCGTACCCCGTGACAACGTTCGCTTTAATGAATTATTGGGAATCGCTGGAGTGCCCCCCTTTCACCCTTCGGACTTCCTACAGTTTTTCTTTGGGACTTAGCATAATGTGAAAAAATGTTACGCGACTCCGCTGCATACTAATTGCTTGTTGTGACGCGCTTTAAGTAATATTCCGAACTTACCGACCGGAACTTCGGTGGCGCGAGACAAGATTATCAACTTTTACCCCTGATCGATCACTTAGCCTTTTATAAGCTTCTATTAGGCATATTTTGCTTTTGTTCAACACAGAAATATAATCTTAATTTTTTTACATTGAGAGAGCACCGCTGAAAGAATAACTGCTTGTCATGCCCTAAATCTTTAGTACTTTAATGGGGTCTCATTTTTATTCAGACCGATGTTACGGAGGATGGTCGTCGGGAATGGTAACAGCATATCAATGAAAAGTTTTCGTTCTTATTTTTTTAAGAGCTTTACAGACGTTCTTATTTAAAAATAAGAAGGTAAGTAATACGCGCAATGCTTTTTCGTCCCTCAGGGTTTTGTAGCACATACGTGCGAATGTTGTCATGCGTACCCAAGAGCTAGGGGCAAGCAAACTTTTATTTTTTAAAGTTTTGCCTTCCTGTAAGCTGGGAGCAGAAAGTTACAATTGTATTCCCCCTTTACCCCTTCAATATGTGACCTGCTTATTTATTGGAGAGGCGTCGGCGGAGTTCTCAGACAATATGTCGCGATCCACCCGAGCAAACGCACGAGGAACGAACGACTTAAACAAAACACAATTTAACCCGACAAAGCGAACTATTTGATTTATTTGCATCTAAACAGAACTTTATACTTTTAAGAAAAAGCTTACAGGGGTTGTAACCATGCTTATCTTATCTAGTAATTTCTAAACTACAAAACATTTGACGTGGCAGGTATTTTAAGATTACGTCAGGGATGTTACTTATCTCTAATAATACATATTCTACCAGTGGAAGACTTAATACTCGTTACCTACAACTGAGTGTCTAGTACCAGTTCCTTACGTTACTTTGCTCGAAATACGTTTTCGTATTCCCCATACATTTCACACCAGCGCCCCTTGCGGTAACATCAGGGAACTGTGTGAAATGTGTGGAGGAATACGAAAACGTATTTCGGGGAAAATAACGTAAGGAATACTAGACACACAGAAACCCTTTTATTTATAATCATCAACAATATGAAAAAAAAAATTAAGACTTTTCTTTTTATCTCTTGCCATTCACCAATAACCATCGTTATTTTACATGATAATCTGGTGAATGATAAATTTTGCACCTTTTTTTTTTTTTTTTATATTGGGTTCGCCAAATTGACGCCGCCCGCCTGGTGGTAGGTAAGTCGTGACGACGTCTAGCGATTGTGGGCCACTCTCACAGCACACAATACTATAAAGAGTGGCCCTCAACTTGACGACCTACTGATGTGTCTCTTCACGCTCCGCTTAAAGAACCTTGTTGCAGCTCGTATGAATTTAAAAATATGTCTTACTACAAGAGTTTTTTTTGCAGTCCAATTATTATCGTTGCCTTTCTTGATCTGGCAATATTCTATTATTAATACTTCTCTCTCATTGTATAGGCAGTATGTAACTATACACAGACTGCCCGTTACTCAGTATTCCACACACAAGCGTCATTAGGTGAGCCAGACGTTGGGATTTCCCAGAAGCAGCTCGAATGTACCTACCCCAATCCTAATCCTGCTGAATAATGATGACATAACGCAAACTCAATTTGGGCTTCATTTTAGTTGCTATTTTCCAATATCAGATATTCGTAGCTCAGAATATTATTCAAATCACGCGTAACGGAATTCGTTTGCTTAAAAAATTACAACGTCAATGTACCCTACATGATCGTAAGCTGGTTCTACGTATATTCATATGAGCTCTACGGGCAAAGTCGATGTAATCCACGAGGATAAATGGCAAGTAAATCCATGAAAACCAAAATGCCTTATGTATTTAACTTTCGCCGTTGTTTTACGGAATGCTGAAATTTAAATACAGAATCCATTTTGTGTTCAAATGAGTTTTCGGAATAGCCAATTAGTTGTTAGCGCCCGGCCGCCCTCGTTCACTTTCATTAGGCTATATAGTTTACCGAATATCTGGACCCCTCACAGATATATCTTTTGCTTGCTTTTCCACTTTCTTCTAACAGCCCGCTTACCTATACGAGAGGCGAGAAGCAACTCAGTTGTAAAGTTTTAGTAGTGTTTAGCGGTTTGTTTGATGTCCTAAACAAGACGCTTACTTGCTTAAACTTTTATGAACTGTATCACAATGTTTAACGTTCAGATTTAACTAAATTTTAATTATTAAACTAAAAGTTTTATACTAGGTAACTTTTTTAGTAGTATGCGATCAATATTTATCCCAAAATACTCCTATCCGATCTGTTTATATTCCAAAATTATGTTCAAGAAAAGTTTAATATTAATTAAAAAAAAAACATACAAACGGGGTAAGTACCCGCAGTTGGACAATTCTTAATCAATGTTAAACACTTTTCCAACTACATACTTGAATAATGAGACATCTTACAGAATGAAACTTAAGTATTGCTACAAAACCGTTACAAATTAATCGTAATCAAAAACAACCAGGGCTATGGAGTTCTTTATTTATTCTAAAGTAACTCTTTATAAGTTGCAATTCGTTTTTTATTTCATAACGCAATCTTCTCTGGGTCTTATCTAACAACGAACATATCTCGCCCCCGCTTTCGAGGAAAATCTTCCAATATAAAATCGGTTTAATTTGCGCTTTTCGCACTCAATGGGATGGAATAATATCGGGCAATTTGGTTACCGCTAGCATAAATATGCTGGGCCCCGCAGTAATTGTAACGCGGGTAATTCGCGCCTCGTAACGACCGAGTTGAGAAAACTTCGGCCGTTTTAAGCACGATGGCCAACCTCTAGGCCCGTTTCACCCCGTCACCGCTTTTGAACCGCCCGGCCCCCAAGTCACGTCACTAGAGAACGCCAGCAAAGGCTCCTACGCAAGTTCGACTTAAGTAATATAAGTATCATGTGCAAAACTCTTCTTGCTGGTTCGTTAATTTTTATGGGCAAAGCTGAACGTGATCCTAACCTACAAATGAATTTGTCCTTAGTACAGTACTTATCTAGTATATTTTCATAATGTCTTAATGTTGTTTTACAATATAAAACAGCTCTGATTCTTCATTAATTTCATAAACTAGATACGAATGGGGTACTAATAAGTCCATGTGACTAGCGAAATGTGGGCGTATCAAGCGCCTCTATCTACCCTTCCGCTTATAAAGACGTGTGTGATACGAATGCTTGTCTATGACTCTTTTAACCCCAAAGGCCATTGCATATTAGTACTCGTACATTAACACCACATTCAGACTACAATTTTACTTCTGCTAACTTTCTATCAATCTCCTATTCTGGCGTGAATAACCAAAGATGGGCATTAACTCGTTAATTGTTAATTAACGAAGTTAACATTTCGAGTAACGGATTAACTTTTAAGTTAACTTGAAAATATGAACGGACTCGTTAACTTCCGTTAAATTTCCAAGTCCGTTAACCGTTCCAACTCCGAACTCCGTATCCAACTCCCTTGGTCGCGTTGTGTTTAGTCACACTGCGAAGAAACGTCGCAATATCCGCGTGTCCTGAAGACTACTTAACTATGAGTACAAACCGCGAAAGCCTAAAAATAATAAGTTTGACTAATTAGTGTTTTGTCCAGAATTCATGATGGTAGTCCATATGATGAACTTTGAAGGAAAAATATAACGGACCAAATAACTTTGTTAGTTTAGGAGTTAGAGCCTATAATGGGTAACTACGGAACCCTATATTCTGCGTGGCCCGACACGCACTTGGCTGGTTTTTTTGTTTCTAACCTGTTAACTTGCAGAACCAACAGTTTTTATACGAAGATGCACTTTATTACGTTTTAACGGATTAACGATTAACGTTAACTTGCGTTAAAATTTCAAAAAAGTAAAGCATTAACTTTTAACGAAGTTAACTTTTTCAGTAACGGATTAACGATTAACGAAGATAACTATTTTATTAACGGTGCCCAGCAATAACTTGCAATAACTTGTGCAATAATGAAGTGAAATGAAATGAAATGAAATGATTTATTTATTTGTATAGGTCACTAAATGGCTCTTACAAACGTCAGTAAGTGCTTAAAATAAAAATGTCATTGCTTCTATATTTACATGTACTGCCAGATTCGCAAAGCAATAAGTAGAACCGAGAAAAAGAACCTGGCAATAAAACTCATAACTTACTGTTGTTACCATAGATATATGAAGCGAGCGGCATCCCAAGTCTCTGGTTGTGAATATTTCTACAGAAACGTCGAAACATGCAAACAAGCAAAAAAAAGTAACACATAATTCTTAAAATCGAAAAATCTTTATCCGAATGCATAGAGGCAATGTAACAACAAAAATGGGGTAATGAGGTCTTCACGCATGATGGAGTCTAAACTCTATTCCATTCACGGGACATTCTATATTAGCTGTAGCTGCTCAAGGTACTCTTCATATTACAAAAACAGATCCTTTTGTATAATACCAACAAAAGTAATTACCAGAACCTACAGAGCTCTTCTGTACTCCTTTGCCAAACGTAATAGAATAACGAATGTCATTTTCTTTTAGTCGGACCCTTCCGCGGTTCGCGCGGGGAATGCAAAATTCCCGAAATTAGAGTGAATAAACCTGCGTTGTAATTAAAGCTGGGTTCCAAGCGCTCCGGGAGCATTGGCCGCCCATCTTTCTTGACTGGCCTACGAATTAAACACCGAATTGCTTCTGTAATTCGAAGTATATATTCCTCGTCTCAGTAAAATGTAAATCACTTTAACTGTCCCGATATTCACCACTTAACTCTCTAATAGTCTAATATCTACCTTCTTTTATTTAATATGTAAATTCGAGATGGTAAATCGTTCTATTGTAATTCGATATCGGTATTAAGTTACAAGATCTTGGGTCGTTGAATCAACAGACTGATCGACTTTGAAATGAGTTTAACAAAACATCTGTACCTATAATTTATTTGTTTTATTTAAGAATTGAGTTATTCCATTAAACCAAATCCTGAAACTTAAAAATAGGTAGATACTACTCAAGTAATTTATATACAAAAGTCTCGATACAGGTATTATACCAGTATTTTCATTCCCGCCGGGCGCCACTGGAAAATAACTTCTGCGTGCGTACCAGAGACGCCCGGAAACGGACGTGAGAGTGGCTGCGGCCGTAGGCCGCGGAATAAAAAAAGTATTTTCATTCAGGTTTAATAAAATTTGAAGGTGATAAAATTTGAAACTCTAGGGATACCTATATATTTGCTACTTTTATCCCCAAAAGCGAGGGCAAAAGTATGATTCTAGCTAAAATATGAAGTTTTATCTTTAATCAGATTTTACTAGCTTAAGCTCGTGTACTATACATATACATTTATTTATATAGTTCATCAGTTTATAAATGCCAAGTGCAGTGTAGAATAGTATGAAGGTACTTGGTTTTGACGACGGACGCGACAATCAAGTGACGCAACAGTTAAACTAGGAACAGCCCTCGACCACTTCCGCACAGCGCCGCCGCCCCGCGGCGCCGCAGCCGCTCAAACTCGTGCAAACAGTTCTCAATTGCCTTAGTGATGTTTATGTATCGACTTGATAAATATCGATAGGTATATCGCTTGATTATGCGATGTAAATATAAACCAATCGCCAATTTTGTAAAACAAAGACAAATACCTGTTGTACTCTGAGCGCTCAAAAACTATCAAACTGATTTTCATTCGTTTTCTATAAACGATTCATTAGTGGCTTCTTATTTTTTAAATTGGTGTGTAGTTTGAAACCAATGCAATTAGGGGAAGGTGTGGCGCTTCTATCACAAACACATAAACAAGTAGGTACCTACAACGACCTAATTTATGTTAGCGCGCTGAACAACATTTACAAAAAAAATTAAACATTAAACATTGTAGTTAGAAGTTATCGATGAGAATTTATTTATTTATTTTTCGACGTCTATCCACGAAATCGAAAAATTATAGAAAAAAGAATTTATATCGATATAAGTTAACCAGCTAGCTCTATCTACAAAGGGAATGGTAACAGTTTGCTGAACGGCTGATTGCTTTGATAATCGCCGCCTGAGACGTCACTAATGACGCAAGAACGTTGTCTGGAGTATCCTTACAATATCTGTTAGTTTAATTGATATACAATGTTGCGTCGAGTGTTTTTCATAAGCAATCAACAAAGTGATCTACTGATGAAAATATTAAGGAAATAAAATAGGAAACTTAATGGGATATATTATAATTCTTTGAGTGAACGGAAAAACAACAATATACTTTAGAGGGAGGGGGCATAGTAGTTATACCTAGAGGGTCTAAACTAACCTCACCTGGCGGTCAGCAAAAGAGGCTCTGACATGATGTCATGAGGGTGACAAAAGAGTCTGCACTATTACTTAAGAAATGTCTAGGGGGCATAAGAAGTATGCCATTACTCCTAGAGGTAATTTTTAGTTTCCGAACGAAACATATTTTTTGGCAAATACCAAACTTTCGGTATGGCTTTGAGTTTCGGCCGAAACCGAAACTTCATAAAGTTTGAAATAATCGATTTGTCCTAATGAAAAATTTAACTTCCATTTTTTAAGATGTTAAACGTCCGTAGCCGGACGCTTTGGGTTCATCCTAAGAAGGATAACTACCGGCGGACTCTATCAAGTGGAGATCGTGTGTCGTCCCAAATCTTTGAAGGTCGGATTTTATCACGCTTTGGTGAGTGAGGGCATGCGTGGGCGGTTCCACAGCACGCCGCCCTATTGGTCTTGCACTTTACGGACGGTGAATGGCGCGCTACCAACCTGCCGTCGACAGCTAAGTCAGTAATAGGGTTCCCGTTTTACCCTTTGGGTACGGAACCCCAAAGACAGGTATTTAGTCCCAATATTAGACATAATTAATACTCAATTGAATACTTTAATCATTAGGTCCGTGAATTTATTACGTGTAGTTGTCTTTATTAGTCATTTATCAGTATTTCCGAAGTAGATTGCCATCTAGATTTCACGAACACGTGAGTTTCGGCGCAACCGCAAATTTCGTCCAAAACCTGCCGAAACCGAAACTCAAACCGAAACCCCATTTTTCTGCCGACACTTGCCAAAACCGAAACCGAAACTTCGAAAAGGCATGGTTTGAAAAAGCATTCAAGACACAGAAAATAAAGTAGATTACGAATACCGGCTATTTACAACCTCAGCACAATGCAAAATAACTTACGTATATACAATGAGATTCAGTTCTGAAGCGACAGTGTGAACTACAGACTAAACTACATTTGCCAACTTAGTAACACTAGCGATCGAAAAATAGAAAGTTGTCCTAGCAACTAGGATTGACTCTAACTGAGTAACTGGCACTCTTCGCAAACTTCGGTTCAAAGATGCTTCTTGGGGAAATTTATGCAGTTTGGTTTGTTTACTCAATTCTATTGTTCGTGGGTAGGTACTTACCTTGAGTTTTTTGCATTTTTTAATACTATGTTATGCAAGTTCTGCACATACATGCATGTTTAGAAGTGTCCACTAAGATTTTTCAGGCCCAAGCAACTTCACCGGCAAGATGGGTAACAACGGACGAGATGTGTCATCTCCAAAACCAGAACCCGCGGTATTTACTATTGATTTGATAACATACTGTATATCAGAAAAATATAAATCTAGCTATACTAAAGTAAGTGACGTTACAGACAGAAATTTACGTAATAAAAATAAACTATTCCCTCCGTGTTATCGGCTTAGCAAGGTTAGTCATTCCTTCAAGGGGGAAAGTATACGCTTTTATAATAAATTGCCTGAATCGATCCTTTGTATCCCCGACAATAAATTTAAAACCTTTATAAAGACCACTTTAGGTCAAAAAGCATATTATAAGACAGTTGATTACCTTAACGATAAAAGTGTCCGGCTTGAGCATGATGTAGGCGCCTCCTAAAATGCCGTAATTGTAGCATATTTTGTACTTAGGTGACTATATTATTTTTTTGTTGCATTATACACGCTTTTTGATTTTGACACGAGACCAATGTACATTCGTCCACATTTAGTCTTAAGAAAATGTGTAAATTAGTCAATTATTGAAAAAGAGTGAACGAGAGTTTTATTGCCAGGTTCTTTCTCTCGGTTCTACTTATTGCTTTGCGAATCTGGCAGTACATGTAAATATAGAAGCAATGACATTTTTTTATTTTAAGTAGTTACTGACGTTTGTAAGAGCCATTTAGTGACCTATACAAATAAATAAATCATTTCATTTCATTACCTAATGTACTGACCAGGTACCAGGACCAGGTATATTTTTAGCACTTAAATTTACTTCCCGAAATTTTTTTTTGTATCGAATTTATTTTATTTGTCCATTTCTGGTACAAATCTTAAAATTTATGGGCGTATTACAGGAATTCCATTACCTACTTCACAATAATTTCTCAAAAATTTACGGTTGAATAATAAAAGCTACGCCTAACTATTTAGTATCTGTTAGTCAGAAAGGCGTGAAAGCGTGGCATGTTACTGAACTAGTAGCAAAAGGTTGAGGGTTCAAAGTCGACATGTCGGACCTTTGCTTCAGAACTTACACGAACACTTTCAATTCCCCGAGGTTAACAAGTTTGTTAGACGTGTTCTCGCACTGTACTGTTCAAATTTATGAACTGCATTTGATGATTTAACAGAGTACCTAGTCGTTTTAATAATATTTAGTATCTTTGTTTAGGACAAACAAAAGTATAAGTAAATTAGAATTACCAATCAAAATCGAACTAATCTGTAAAACGTTATGCGAAGTCATGAATAAAAAAATAATATACGTGTTGACTTGAGAACTTTATCCTTCCTTCAAGGAAGAGTTACGCCAATAAGCTCGCCACTATTTTTAAGGACCAACAAAATAACTGGCGATAAAAATATGTAGTACGCCTCAGCCTAACCCTTAGGGAAGGCGAGAGTCCATAAGTATGTACCTACCTATGTCACAGATTATATAGTAAGTAGTACAAAAAGTATTTACTTACAAACTAAAACCTATTTCCCAATGAAAATATTTCAAGTGTCATACCGGTAAAAAAGTAAACTTTATAAACCGCGCACGATATTAGTGGGATAGAACCATGTCACAATACCCGCTCCGTGACGTCATCAATCGTAGAAAAGTAAAGTACGGATAACAAAACCGTATTGTAGGAGAATGGACGTCAGTATGACGTCATCAACATGGCCGACAATCCCGTTGTCATCTTGCGCGGGTTATACCTATTTATTCGTTCAGTATTCCAATTATGAAAATTATGTAATTTTGGAACACAAAATAATATCCTAAAATTGTTGAAAGCTGTATGTATATTCGGAAGTGGCACTTAACGCAACAGAATAAACTGGGAGAAGCGTGTAAACACGGAAATTCCATCCCGCAGACGTTTACACGCCGGGGGTCATTCAAGTTTCATTACCAATAGCTCCGGCCTCGTAACTTATTCAGTTAGGGGCAGGTAACGTGCTTTAACATTCAATTCGTTACAGAAGAAACATTATGGTCGCAGTTAACGTCGCGAATGGAGACCACCATTACTATATGCTCTTTGATCTTTGAATTTATAAAATAAAAAGTTAACATAAGTGTTTGGAATTCAGAGATTCTATTTAGTGGTATGTAACACCTGTCCTGACTGTTGGAATTTTGGTTTGAATTACAGAGTGGTAATGCATTTTCTATATTGCCCTGTAACGACAATAGGGACGAGTCCTTGTTGATTGGGATTCTTTTGTCGAAAAGGAAAGTAGGTACGAGAAGGCTCTAAGAACAAGGATCCAGTCCAGAACAGTGAGCGAATGTGTCAGTATTTTGAAAAGTTAAAAATTAAAGTGCTGAATATCTAAAGTGCTAAATACCAGCAATAGGCATCTCCTTGTGACAAGAACTTACAATGCGACTGTAGAAATGAAGGTGCCTCTATCTACTGCTTTGGGGATAAAGACTTGTTTTGTAACCGCTTTCCATAAAAAATACTGAGGGGATTATCCAAAATATATTAGCTTGTTAGTAGAGTAGTACATTTACGGCAAACATTGTAAGTAAGTACTCCACAAACACACCTTTGAGAGATTTACGCCCACCCACAGCACTTAGGTAATAAAACCAAGAAAGTAGTTTTAAGAGAACCCGCGACAGCCATCGTAGCCCCATAATACCCGCCACAAAACCCTCCTTATTACACAAGACAAACAAGTTATTCGTTTCAAATTGAAAACTTTCCACCCCACTGGCCATACTGTGGATGTGGCCCATAAATTCCCGCCAATTTTGTTTTATTTCCCGATGCAGGCACGGCAATAAAAGTAAGCTGGACGTGAGACAAAGCCTCTAGCTGGGATTACTCGGCCATCGCAATGGATCACTGCAGTCTGTGATATCGTGTCTAAATACCTTCACTCCTACACCTGACTAATAGAATGGGCCTATGTAACTCAATCGGTTCCATGTTTAATTAAATGTTCTGACCAAAACCCTTAACAAAACCTGTGCTTCTAATAATCGCTTAACAAAATATGAAATATCACACATATTAAATACTAGCTGATCGCCGCTGCGTGATATTTTCTCGTTCCCGGTTACACATCACCGGGACAAAAAGTAGCCTATATTACTAAGGCATAATGTAGCTTCATGTCAGTGAAAGAATTTACAAAATCGGATCATTGACTGCTTCGGTGGCGTGGTCGGTAGTGCATCGGCTTTCGACGCCGGAGTCTCGGGTGCGATTCCCGGTCGGGACAAACTTTGTGTGATGACATATGCGTTTGTACCGAAGTCTGGATGTTTCCTATGTATAATATGTATGTATTTACAAAAAAAAAAATATATAAGTATTTATATCAGTTTATCTAGTACTCATATCACAAGCTCTGCTTAGTTTGAGACTAGATGGCGTTGTGTGCATTGTCCTAATATATTTATTATTTATTTATTTATTATTAGTTACGGAGCCTATTCGCTACAAACAATCAAATCTTTCCTCTTTATAATTTTAGTATACCCTTTTTTTATAACCTTGCTTTATATTCCAGCTTTATTATTTTGATAACGCTAAACTATATGGATTTTAAACAAGACCCTGTTTTCGTTTTAAAACCCGCTAGGCATTGAAATACATATCTATAAAACTATACGTAACTTTATAGCAAAATACATAAAAAAACTTAACATCACTTCGCTGAAATTTGACTGGTTTTCTGTTGTGTATATATTTACTGCACACTTTTATACTTTGACAGCAAGAAAGTATTTAAAAGGCATATAAAAACACTTCATCTTAGATGAAGATATTGTTAGAAACACTGTAGGCAGGTGGACTCTTCTGGAATATTTCCAAACTCATCTATTCCTGTTGGCAGTACACAGACATGGTCACATCTGTGCGATTTTTACTCTATACTCATTGTTCCACTCATTCGTTTCAAATATTTCTAGTAAGCACCACGAAAAGTTCGATAAGCAAACGAAAATGTTAAAAAAGTTTCCCCTTTATTTTCTCTCATTTGAATCGAGACTTCTGAAATAACAGCGCTCGTTTTTCTGTCTAGAAAAAGAAATCAACAAAAGAACACAGTTTTATGTCCCAACAAATACAGTGTTCTTAATGAAGTGTGTCCGCTCCTACCACAAGCTGCACTTTCAGAAGTGCCAGGTGAACACCAGCTCTTTTTATAGCGACTAAAATAAAATCGCCATGCGTGAGCAAAGAGAGGTCCCAATGAATGCAACCACAAAAGTTATGTTGTATAAACAAAAACACTCCTTATTTCGGCATTCCAAAGTTCAAACTTATTTCCACCTTACTTACTCTGTGAACAAAACAATGCCTGGTTTACGAATAGATAGCAAATGCTGTGTCCAACGGTTATGATCAGTCGTTTCAGTAACACGCCAAATTTGTTTCCGTCATAAAAATAAAAAGTAAAGTAGTCTGGATGTACTTATACATAGGTACTCTGAAGATAATCCGCACAACACGTACTGAGCGACTCTTGAATAATTTGAATTACAGAAAATGAAAAAGAGTGTCGTATTTGACGAGGTAAAATAATGTGGCTCTTCTAAGACTTAATAAGTGCCACAAAACAACAAACCTATACACATTAAATTCTGAAAAAGTAAAATGTGCTAAGAAAGAATGTGAGAGCCAATTATTTTTTGCTGAGACTTCATTTTATGTTTTCCCGGATAAATAGGAGATTTTGCTGCGACCGAACGCCCCGAGTCTTCTCATAAAATGCTTGCTCGAATCCAACCGTGGCCAGTGCTCTAACTAATGTTTCTCGATAATGTTGGTCGCGGCTGTGACTTTATGTTTAGTGCACTTAAAACCAAAACGGTAGTGTTCTTTAATATTGTGCAAAGGAAAATGCATTATATGTAATACAGTACCAAAAACCACAAACACTGTTTTAATTCTTGTATATTTTACAGTACCTACTGTCTGTAGTATAAACATTAAAAAGAATCACCAACTTTTGATGGTGCATGAAATTGCAACATACGTACACCCAAGACTCATTCGAATGCATTTTATTTTCTCGAAGTATGCGGAGAGGCCGGGCGATGACTAAATAATGACCAGGATAACGCAGTTTTATTGCCGGCTCCGTGTTGCGAATATATAAATGAACCCTCCAGGGAGTGTTAAAGACGCCGCCAAAGAACTCCTGTCGAAACAAGTCGAGCTCAGAGAAAATGGCGCCGTAAACCACCCCATCCGCTGAGACGTCATTTTGCTCTTTGTACGAAACTGCTGTTTGGAACACAAAAAATAATAAGAATGGTATATTTCAACCGACAAGCCAATTTTGAGCGCCAGCCGACTTAACTAAAGATCTCTACATTATATACTGATAGTATCAGTGGCAAAACTCTGCAATTCTGGGTATTATTGTAATAGTCCTGTGGCAGGTACCTCCATTCTTTACTATGTGAGTATGGTGCATCATAGGTCGTTTGACGTAAATAAAATGATAAGCCTCTATGTTAATTAGTTGTCTAGATCTCTAGTGTACAACGTAGAACAACAAAATCTCTAATATTAACAACATAAATATAACAACGGAACCTATAATTTTATTTAATATAGCGATTAGTTAATATAATGAACAATTGATATAATTTTAAAATAACTTATTTTTATAAGCATAACATACATTAAATATAAAATCGTTTGACATAACATACATTAAATATAAAATCGTTTGACATAACATACATTAAATATAACATCGTTTAACATAACATACATTAAATATAAAATCGTTTAACATAACATACATTAAATATAAAATCGTTTGACATACCACTCAAAAGATAGGTCGACGGAGCCCCACTTCGCGGGGCTCCTATTCCTGGGTGGTTTAAAAAAAGTCGGGGTACTCTGTGTCGGGGTGTTAACCATAATGACGTTTTTTCTACTATATTAAACGTTAGCCCTAATGATTTTCGATTAAATAAACAATAAGTATACATATTACTACATACCGTTAGATAGACCAAATGATTTTCGATTACATAAACGTCATATCAAACAACGTTATACTAATTAAGTTTTAGAATAAATAAATGTTATATGTAAAGAAATTATATCAACAGTTGGTATATCACACGTTGATTATATCTTATGAACGATAATAAAATTAAATTAGACGAAATTAGTTTATACGTTATGAGACGCACCCCTGCCGAACCATGGTAGCCTGGAACGCCCTGCACGTGATTCTTCCGTCATATAACCCTGGGTTCTTTAAACAAAGCGTGAAGAGGCACATTACTAGGTCGTCAAGTTAAGGGCCACTCTCTATAGTATTTCTGTATACTATGAGAGTCGCCCACAATCACCAGAAGACGCCAAAGCTTACCATCAGGCCGCCGGCTAAATAAATAAAAAAAAACTCTACATGAAAGCATAAAGGGCAAATATCAGCAGAAATTGTCTTCATTTATGTCTACTATTTTAATTATGCCAGTTTTATTCACGACTCGAATTCAAATTGTGATTTCACAGTGTTAAATTATTAAAACTTTAATTGTATTCCAGCGCCCGACTCCATAGCAGTAAAGAACCCAGCGAGGCGCTCCGTTGATACACTATTAATGCAATTGTTCGAAAACAGCGCGAGGCAATAAAATTTAGCCTTCAGGTAGAATATTCTGCACCACTTCGCTGGCGTGGCTATAATTTTTCGCATTGCGGATTTCGGGTAAACGTATTTCATTATTCTATTTTATGGTATTACGACTAATGAGAGCTTTTTTTTATTAAATTATTAAAGCCATAACAGTGCTTAAAGCATTAAAAATTTTACGAGTCACGCGTGACAGTCATTGTAAAATAAAAAAAGGTTTTCTTTACACGCTGACCTTGCTAAAAAGACAAATAGTGCTGAGAAGAGGAGAAGTCACTGTGATTTGTATCTAGCAAGCCAGAAGATTGAATAAAAGCAAACTATCTAAATTTAAAAATAACGTACATACGTTAGTTTATTGTTAGTATAATCTTTCTATAATATATAGCTGATAATGTGTTGCTAAGCGCAAATCTCGAGAGGAGCTAAACCGATTTCGCTAATTCCTTTTTTGTTGTGATCTTTACTATAAGGAGAAGGTTCTTATGACAGATTAAATTTAAGGGAACATTAGAAAAAAATATACGGTATGAAGTTCGCCGGGACAGCTAGTTACATATATATATTCCATACTAGCTGTTGCCCGGAGCTCCGCCTGCGTGTTATAGCTTTCTTGATCACCAGTTACTGATTTATTATGTATAGCTTTTGAGCGATATTGTATCTTAAGATAAAATATTATAGTATCTTAGCCGTGTGCAGCGCCCCTTAGTGAACTCCACTGCGGGTGACGTAACCTACGACAAACTTATTATTTGCAGTTGGTACAGTAATCGGGTCTAGGGATCGAACCGCAAAATTAAGTTTGTTTTTTATTGTATATACTTTTCCGGGATAAAAAGTACCCAGTGTGGTGCCCAGGATATTAAAGAATAATTATACCAAGTTTCATCTTAATCGAACCGGTAGTTATTACGTGATGCCTGGACAAACAGACAGACAGACAAAAAATTTATTTATCACATTTTTGGGTTCGGAGTCGGTCTAGTAACACCCCCTGCCATTTATTTTTTTGATATTTTCAATGTACAGAATTTTCACTTCTACAGATTGATTATAAGTATAGATTAATCTACTAAATTCCAGCAACATCAAGCTGATCGCTGGTCTTCATAAAGCTGAATATTAGATTATACTTTATTGTAGACCAATACAAACATACATATGAACAGAAACTTAATATTTACGTAGTATGTACAAATGACGGCCTTATCACCAAGCTGAAATGTATAATATCGCTAGATGCGGTAACCCGAATTGTATTATGGAAAGGCGAACTTTAGGAACAAAGAGATAAGTTTCGCCTTTCTATACGTATTCAAAATGATTATTTTGTGTGTGCATAAATAAGTAAATTCACTAAATAAATGTAAAACAAGTCTGTACTTAATAAGAAACTTCTCCAAAGTTCTCCAAGTTATTCGTGCTAGGAGTGATAACAATAAAAATATCATAATAAAAATAATACATTTATTCTATACTTTTCATTTACGTGACACTAATATTTTTAACATTACATCTACGATATGCATTTCATTAAGTTATTGCTGCATTTTATTTACAAAATATGTTAAGACTATTTAATATTATATCATAATGAAGTACAATCCATAAAATAATGACTGAATATTAGGATATTAATATTATAATAATATAATACAGTTTCATAAAATATATTATCACATTCTCAAATTAAAATTGCGATGCTTTGGCTGTATTTAGCTGGTAATCATACTCATTACGTAGAAACATAACTTTTTATGCATTTATTAAAGACTAGCTGATCGCCGCAGCTCCGATCGCGTGATTTAGTTTACTCGTTCCCAGTTCGTGGGAACACATTACCGGGATAAAAAGTAGCCTATGTTACTCAGCGTGAATGTACTCGTAGCTTTCCAATGGCGAAAGAATTTTTGAAATCGACACAGTAGTTTTTGAGTTTAATCATTACAAACATACAAAAATACAAATCTTTCCTCTTTATAATAGTAGTATAGATAAGAATTACTAACAAGCTTATACTCACAATTTCACTCACAAGGCTTAGTTATCTCATGCCTTAGTAAAGATTTAGTTTAAATAAGTACATTTCTAATAGCGAATAAATCATTAAAATCAGTTTATTTGGTTTTAAAGGATATCATTTATAAACAAACAAGAATTTCCTAGTTATAATATTAATAGTTTAAATCTATAATTTTAGAAGGAAACGTATAATTTATCTAGATTTTGAGCCGATCAAAACTGGGTTGGAAGAAAGGGTCAGTGGATCATCAGCCGGTGGTAAATGTGCTAAGTACACCGAGGAATAGTGCGTAAAACTTTACTACTGTTTGAGACTGGAACTAAATCTCGAAGACCCAATTATGTCGTGCGCTACTTTCAACTAACAACTTTCCCTCATAACCAGAATTTTTCATCAAGGTTAACTAGATACATTTTAAATCATTCGTAAAAATCCACAAACATAAAAGGGGTCTGAATTTTATATTAACTACTTTGAATCGTTGCCAGAAAATTGTTGAATCCATAATTTTTAAGTCTTCAGGAAAATCATTGTTAAATGTTACAGCAAATTTACTTTAAATTTAATTATATGCCTCAACATCGTGAAAAGGTAGGTTACAGTAACACGCCCATAACTGTACTGCGGAAAACTTAGCCGCATGCAAGTACATACACCAATATATTTTGTTTATAACATTCATTTAAATATTAACACTACCATCTAACAATATTATTTCATAAATCAGTCAGCAATCATAAATACATTGATTAATTTAAAATTCAACTATTAAAACCTGTACAGTAATTTGTTCTTTATTCTAACATGCGACATTATTAGTAACACTCATTTACAGAGTCATGTCGGATCTTTAATTTTGATAATGAATACCACGTATCCAAATTTTTGAAGTCTCATTCGCAATACCACGTAGTCCTTCGGCTTTTCTTATCCATCATCCTTTTAACTTCACCCGGAACTCCCCGCAATGAATTATCTGTAATGAATAAAATACAGTCATTTATTGTAATATAATAAAGAGATTTCAACCACCCCATTTAGAACTCCGCAGTACAGTAAACTATATCTACTGTGCCTGTTTTTAGATTTTGTAAAACAAAAGACTACCACCGGTAATAAGATCACCACCCAAAATAAACCAATCACCAGAAGAGTCGTATAAATGGCAAGATAGCTAATGCAGAAGGTCATATGAATGCATTTCACTCTTAGCGAGTACATCCAATCCAACGAAAGAAAGGAGATTAAATTAATCAGTAGATTTGAAGAAACCACTAAGACAAGGAACATACTGTGAGTAGATAGGACAAGTTGGGTACAGAACTAAATGATGGCGAAAAGATGAAAAATTCCTAGGGTCGTGACCACCGTCGACCCCTCAAATTTAAGGTGCAGAAACCTACAGAAAAGATCATCGGGTCATAGTAGCTTCAGTGTTTAAAGTAAATAGAAGTACTACTGTTACCAGGCTATAACTACTAACATTAATTATACCTCCTTCCTTGGATTGCATTTCGCATGTTTATAAGTAATGCAGTAAAAATTTCTTATGTTCTATAAATTTTTAATTTTTTACTGCGGTTTAAATAACTCAACCTGTTTGTTTACATTTTCATGCAAAAGTTGAACACTTAAAAATCCAATGCATAAATTAAATAGTTATTAGTAAAAACATTACATACATTTTAATGAAAAAGACACAAAGA
Source organism: Nudaria mundana (assembly GCA_963556515.1). Taxonomy (NCBI): domain Eukaryota; kingdom Metazoa; phylum Arthropoda; class Insecta; order Lepidoptera; family Erebidae; genus Nudaria; species Nudaria mundana. The sequence continues at coordinate 9,174,781 of OY748291.1, forward strand.
AACCAATTGACGAAAATATTCAGTAGCAAGCGTGTGTCTAAGAATTTTGGTTTTATAAAATTTACTCCCTTTCCCTTTTAATCAGTAAATCAATAAAGGTTGTCATAATGACACCAATACCATAGCACGCAGACAAACGAAGACACAGAACGCGAAAGCTGAACAAATATTATGTTGGAAGCGTGCCGAAAGTACTGACCTACAAAGCAATTCATTGGTGCAACTTCACGACAATGAAACCCCCTAACGGACCTGCGGCAGAGATGTTTTAGTGTGTAAGTGAAATTGGAGGCTAAGGTACAATTTAAGGTACTTGCTTTCCGATGAGTGTTCGATTCCCAGCCAACAAATTACTGATGTTAAATCACTTGTTATGTAAGCAATTTTAGCTTATTTTGGTTGATGGGAAACTTTATATATTTTTGCTGCTGTTATAGTCTTAATTATTTTAGTTTACAATAGGTGCCCTAGGACTATAGCAGGGTCGACTTTCAACTATCGACATATTCATCAAATGGTATAGCAGGAAATTTTCTGCGATATGATAGGTTATCCAAGTCGATCGATTAACCAAAGTGACGGGGGCATCAGTCGCACTTTCGCAACTCATGCCCAACCTAAAGGGACCAAAAGCGTCCTGCAAGAGACTGTACTTGGGGATCGTGCGGAATATGCCAGATAGATTGGCGGTCAGGGCGTACGCGACTCTGTTAAACAGACCACTGAGAACCTTGACCGTCAAAACCATACGGGGGTACCGCACGATGTCTCTTAGCCGGGACCCCTCCATGGGACCTGTAAGCGAGAGCCCTTGCTTCATTGTTTCAATGGCGAGGCGCTGGAGAGGGACCACAGGCCTGCGACTCGAGAAATTGAGGACCAGGCGGTGCCAACTCCGCCAGGATCTCATGGAGACTTGGAGGGTGCAACTTGAGCAACCAAAGTGGGGAACCACTGTCATCGCGGCGGTGGAGCGATCATGGCCGAGTGGCTGCAGAGGCGGCATGGTGACCTCACGTATCGTGCGACGCAGATCGTTGCCGGGCATGGATGCTCCCGGTGAAAACACTGAGAGGTTTCCGACGACGCTAACGCACTTCACACATTGGAGTGCTCAGTGTGGGCGAGTCAGCGTCGGGACCTTGTAGTGGGTCTGGGCGTGGATATCCTCTCCCTGGAAACCATGCTCCAAGCCATGGTAGCGCAGTAGGTGGAACGCGGCCGTGTCCTTATGTGAGCAAGTTATGCTCGCGAAGGAGGCGGCCGAGAGGGAGAGACTCCCCGCTAAGTTTCGCTGTCAGCGGCCAGGGCGCCGCAGTCTCATCTACGCCCAGGACCATCGATCTCGGGATAGCTACCCGCCGTCCTTACAGAAACAGGCTAGAAGGATTGCGTGCTGTGGGGCAAGGGCCCCGCAGATTCACTCATCGACGCGGGATAAAACCCAACCTAAACGCGACGCGGGATTTTCAATTCGACCAAACCCCCGAAGAGGCCACACAGGTGGCCCAAGTCCGCCGGGCGCCACTGGATATACCTTCTAGTGTCACCAGAGACGCCCGCAGCAATGGACATGGGAGTGGCCGCGGTCTCGCGGAGTTCGAAAAATAAAGACGATTGATTAAAGTTTGGTAGCCTAGATCTTAACCGTCCCAGATACATTATAACTCTGTAATAATTTTGTTACCGGGTTTATTTTTAATGTCAAATACCATAAGGATACCTTGAGACTAAACCAAACTTAATCCTCGTTGCCAGGAATCATCATTCACCGAGCCTTTTCCCAACTCAGTTGGGGTCGACTTTCCAGTCTAACTACGATTCGGCTGAACTTCGATATTTTCCGTGAAGCGACTGCCATCTGACCTTCACAACCCATGGGCGATATCGAAGTTCTTTAGTTAGACCGGTCGGATTTTTGATTTAGGGCTCCAACTACCCCTAACGACTGCCATAGATGTTTGTATGACAACCGGGACCGACGCCGGCTTAACGTGCTCTCCGAGGCACGGAGGGGTCTTAATGTCTTATGAAATGGTCACCCAACCTAAGACCGGCCTGAGTTTTTATATATTTTTTTTTTTTTTTTTATATTTGGTTCGCCAAATTGACGCCGCCCGCCTGGTGGCAAGTCGTGACGACGTCTAGCGATTGTGGGCCACTCTCACAGCACACATTACTATTGAGAGTGGCCCTCAACTTGACGACCTACTGATGTGCCTCTTCACGCTCCGCTTAAAGAACCCAGGATTATATGTGGGAGGAAACACGTGCACAGGCAGGGCGTTCCAGGCCACTATCGCTCGGCAGACAAACGAACGTTTAAAACGTTCGGTTCTCGCGAACATGCTATCCACTGTGTGGGGGTGGCATCTCTGCCCGGCACGAGTCGTTCGGGATCGGAAGGAAGAGGGTGGGATCAGATTGAAGAGCTCTTCAGAACACTCGCCGTGGTAAATACGGTAGAATGCGGCCAAGGAAGCTATTGTTCGGCGCTGAGCTAGCGGCTCAAGGCTTCCCGTTACCTCCGGACAACCTATAATACGGATAGCCCGTCGCTGCATAGCGTCGAGAGCGTCCAGCAGATACTTCGCGGAGCCGTCCCAGAGGTGAGAGCAGTATTCGACGCAGGGTCTAATCTGCGTCTTGTACAGCAGACACCTCTGGTCCGGTGTAAAGAATCTCTTTACCTTATTCAGTATTCCTAGTTTCCGCGAAGCTAGCCCTATACATCTTTCGATGTAGTTTTTATTATTGAGCTCTCGACGAACGTCTATGCCAAGGATATCAAGGTTGTCCTTCATTGGTAATAATGCATTCTGAAGAGAGGGTAGGGGAAGGAAAGGGGTTTTCTTCGCAGTAAATGCACACGCCTGTGTTTTGCGGGCATTGAACTCGACCAGGTTCTCGGTACCCCATTGAGAGATACTGTCGAGGTTACGGTCGAGATCAGCCACGAGTCGTCGTCTCTCCTCCTCAATCTCAGATCGCCCCGCCGTCGGACGAACCGAGTAACTCCCGTGCAGTGTGCTGTCATCTGCATAGCAATGAATGTTCCCGAGGGATAGCATATCATTGATATGCAGAAGAAAGAGAGTTGGTGATAGTACGGACCCCTGCGGTACCCCGGCATTCACTTGCAAGAAGCGAGAAGCCTGGCCATCGCAGAGGACCCGCACTCGGCGCTCGTTTAAAAAGCTGGCAATCCAGCTGCACAGTTGAGGAGGTAGACCATATGCCGGAAGCTTGGAAAGGAGCGAAGCATGCCAGACCCTATCGAAGGCTTTGGCGATGTCCAGGCTAATAGCCAAGGACTCGCCGTGCCTTTCCATAGCCCCACCCCAGACATGCGTTACGAATGCCAGAAGATCACCCGTTGATCGCTTTGGCCTGAAGCCGTATTGTCGATCATTGATTAGCGAGTGATCCTCTAGGAATTGCATGAGCTGCTTATTTATAAGGAGCTAAAGCACCTTGCAAATGACTGAGGTGACAGCTATGGGTCGATAGTTGCCTGGATCGGACCGATCCCCTTTCTTGGGGATCGGTTGTACGTTCGCCTCCTTCCAGACCTCCGGCACGAGTCGATGTTGCTTAACCTTTGCAATGTGTTAACATTGTCGGTTACCACTAGACCATGACCGCTCGTTATCAGGAATCATTTTACTTCAAATTAATTTGTGTTGAATAGGTTCTAAAATATTCAATTTAATTTAGTGCTCATGTACTTTATACTGATAAAATATTTCATAGTCTAGGGGAATAATAGATGTCAACCAATGGCGTTGAGAGACTGGCGAGCTCTAAGCCCATTGTGGAAACTAAGTTGCTGCACTCTGGTGTATCAAATATTCACAACTAAGGAACAGTGACGTTTTGATTCGTGTATTGTACAGGCCAGGATGCCTTCATTTCAGTTTCATACATCTGATTGTATAGTATATTAATGCTATTTATTTCTAACCAAAGTAAGTAGGTACATGGGTGGACATGGTGCTTGGTGGACACGGTAAGTATAAGAATATTATATACCTAGTAAATATCCCGTTTGAAACGAAATAAATGATAATTTCAATACTACTAGGTATGCAATACATTCTGCTGTTTCAATAATTGAGCTGAGTTTGTCGATCCGGTTCGAACTCAAACGACTGGGCCGATCTTTATGAATTCAGATATATGCACTCACGGTGATGGTCACTATGACCGTGCCAAATTTCAAAAAGATCGGTCCAGTCGTTTAGGAGGAGTTCGATCCCAAACGAAATACACGAGTCGCCTAAGAAAGAACTGACATGGTGTCAGTTTATAGTATTGAAATTATCACTTTTTCAGAAAAATATGTGAAAAATGTCTCACAAGGTTGTTTTGCGAGAAATATATGAATAGATTATGAGTGGCTAAGATTTGACCCTTGTCTATATATACCGATAATCAGAATTTTTGTTATGGTTTGTCTAAACAAACCATAACAAAAATTCTGATTATCGGTCTCGATTCTTGATGTTTATGATTGACTAAACCCAATAGGATTTAAACAACTGTTTAAAATAGTACCGATATATTAGCACTAACGTTAGCATAATTTCTAGATCTGTGGTTAGCACAGTCACAACCAGATAACGACATTGTTAGAATTGACTCATTGTAGGTATCTACTTACATTTGTCGTCATTCCTTTCAGAATCGTTCGACTCCTCGCTATTCATTGAGACCATAGATATCCTTTTGTTACGCTGCTGTTGTAGTAGTTCTGGAAATTGAAACAAAATAGTGTGAATTCTTTGTCTTTGAGGAAGTCATTTTTTAAGAATATATTGTGGCCTTGGAATGTAACTCAATTGCCACATTATCAGTCCTCTACACTGCTCACAAAATGGCAATAGAAATATGACAGACACAAGTCACGTCTATGTCCCGAATGGGGTAGACAGGGGCGCTTATTACGTCCACGTTTCGCCAGTCACTTTGTTAACCCCACGCGAGCCTATTACCGTTTCCGGGGACTGGGTATAGCCTTGTTCATTTGTTAGCAGATGCACCGCGTGCTGGTGAGGATAACTTGAACCCTGGAGATGTTGGTAGGACCCCTTAACACCCATAGAAATATAAGTATCTCAAAATACCGCACTTATTCCATTTGGGGCAATAAGATGTGAATGTTTAATAGACCCGCCCGCAATAAAACGGGGTCTCAATCTATCTCTGTATCAATTTTCATCATGATCAGTCTAGCGGTTTTTACATGGTCCAAAGAAACTTTGTCATACAAACATCTTTGGCATTCGTTACTTTTTTTTTACGTTGAGTCCAAAATCAAAAATCCGATCGGTCTAACTAAAGAACTTCGCCCATAAGTTGTAGAGGTTGTAGAGGTCAGAGATGGCAGTCGATTAACAGAAAATATGGAATTTCAGCCGAATCGCAGTTAGAGTGGAAAGCCGACCCAGATTTTTATAACTATTACGAAAAGAAAAACTAAGATATTAATTAATGCTTGCTTTTAACTTTACTTAAATCCAATGAGTCTGCCATTTTACTCCGTAGTTCTTTCCCATTTGTTGTTTTCGTACACAAATCTACACGGTGTCTAGTAATTTCGACCCATAACACACTCGTACAATAAACTCAAATGTACGAACAATTCCAGCAACAATTTTGGGTTCACATACGATTACATTTGAAAATAGTTTAACACGGCACGCTAGACGATAGCTTGCTTTATTGTATTCACTTAAGAATAGCATATTTCGAATTAGCATAAGAATGAAATGATTTATTTTTCACTGTAAAATATGCTCGGTCCAATTTTAATAAACGTTTGCATATTTTTGGACCGTTGGAAAATAGAACACCAAATGCGGTTTCACTAAATTTTAATTAATCCGATGGCAACAACATTCTGAGAATATAACAAAACATTAGCGTGATTGAAGAAGAAATTGTAATTGTTGGTAATTATTGTTATATTTGAACAAAAACACATAAGTAATACTTATACTTTTCTAATTATTTAACTTTTTTTAATTACTTCTAAGTAGTAAGGCGAAACCGATCAGTGAATAAAAGTAAAACTAGTTAAAAGGTAGTGTGATTTTGTTAAATATGGGTAACAAGTTCCACCAACTGTATTCACTTTAGTAGGTAGTCGTATCTGGTGTGAAAATTGATACCTTGGAACCCGCAGTGTAATTTTTATCCCTATATATTCATATGAAAATTGGAAGCAATTTAACAAAGGCAAAGTCACGAACATGTGCTAGTACTTAGATATAAACACTATTTGCGAAGACCCATCGACATCGCCGGTTCCAATCGTTATCACTAATAGCAATGCTGTCTATCATATAACTTTTATCTGTAGTATGTAGTTTAGTGATAATCTTTACGCTTTGTCAAGCTGATTATATTCTGCTATGATAAATGTCATATTTACTTACTTAAATTACATTTTTTGTTAGGAATATGTACTCAGAGTAAATCGAGAGACAGTTATAAGGTGGTCGTTATTATTAGGAGGAAGTTATTCTAATCTACACGAAGTGTCGCTACTGACAGACGGACAAGGCTTTGGCAAATATATCCAAAGTAGGAACCCGGAAATGGTCACAGTGACTGGTGAAATGATGGCATAATACACACCTCTTTGTCACCTCTCTGGAATCTTTTATGGACTATTTCTGAGATTAGGCATGTCGTTGCGACTATTTCATGACTATTTTTTGGAACCTAAACCAATTCGATAGAGTTTACCATTTGCTTGCACCACTAACTTATAGCTATTACGCCGAAACTTTATGACTATTCCATGATTATTTTTTAGCGTTGTCAAAATTCGTTTTATAGATTCCAAATATGAGGATTACAGCTTGAAGCGCACCTCTTTGTATCTCATCGGAGATAAATACATGATTTTGTGAGATATTCCTAGATCGTCTCCTAATGTATGAAATGTTACAAAAATGAATACCTACCTAAGTCGTTAGTACTTAGGTAGGTGTTAATTTGTCTTACAATGTTACAAAAATTATCATATTCTAAAACACAGCTCTAGCTGTTGTAATTCGTTCACAGTTAGACCTCCTATCTATTTCAACACCTGACTTGTTCACACTGATAACAGTTGTGATAACTTGGCACATTCCAGTAAGAATGCATAACATATTCATCAGAAAGACAATACTGGCTTAACGTTGCATTTTATCATACACTAGCGAACGCCCCATAGCTTCGTCGGTGACAAATCATATACTCAAACCTTCTTCGAGAACAACTGAATCCATTGGTGAAAATCGCATCTAAATCCATTGCGTGGTTTTAAATCTAACATACATAGGGACGGACAGACTTTGTTTTACACTACCTCTACCTATGTTCGATTATGATTTCACTGTTATGTTTAAATAGGTGATGTCCGTAGCTCCACCCGCGTGAAATAGTTTTTTGTTTCCCAATATGAAAAATTTTACAGGGATAAAAAGTTACCAATGTGATTTTCTGTATGTATAAGCTATTTTATTGTAAAGGGTACATCCTACATACAAAGTTACGCATATAAAATATGAAATAGCACTTTGGATCAAATATAATTGAACCAAAATCCTACTAATACATTAGATATAGTGATGGTATTGCCATTCTAAATAATACAATTATCAGTAAACATACCATGTGATAAAATATTAACCTATTTCCTTAAATTCAGTAATTCCCGGTACTGATACTGGGTGAATTACCACTTATTACTGAATAATAAATTCAATAGCGTCAACATCCTCGGTGGCCTTATCCATGCTTTTGTGATTAACATAATATGTAATGTACATATTATATACTTCTAATATTTTTAGGGTTCCGTACCTCAAAAGGAAAAAATGGAACCCTTATAGGATCACTTTGTTGTCCGTATGTCTGTCTGTCATACCCTTTTGCTCAGGAAAAGCACAAGGAAATTGAAATTTAAAAATATGAAATTGAAATTTATACCAAAGACTCAGGTCTACTGTCTCTTGTAGCTGTGAAAAAATCAAACTTCTAAGACAACGCAATCAAAAGGTCATCAGTTTATGCTGCAAATTTTCGACTCTCACAATCAAACCTATAGGGTACTTTTTGTGAACTAAAATGAACTAAAAATGATTGAAATAGTAGTACGGTGTCTTGCGCGGTGCCTCGCGCCGCACCACGCCATAGGTTTTGGCCTATAACTTTTGACCCCTTAGGGTTAGGTCAAATTTTAGATTTTTTGGCTTGCCTCCAGATCGAGGGCTATCCATAGAGGGGTCAACCATCACTGAAGCAAAAGCAGTTCTCGAGAGCTAAGTGGAGACAAAAATTACATTCCCCATATCTATATATAGATAGATAGATAGATAGATGATGTACGAAACATTAATGGAAAAATTGCGAAACGCATACATTTTTAGGTTTTGACGGAAGCCTCGATGTGCGAGTACAACTCGCACTTAGCCGATTTTTTTATATTTTGCCTCGGTGGCGCAGTGGTATGAGTATGAGACTGCCGGCCCTGAGGTCCCAGGATCGATTCCGGGTCGAATCAAATTATTTGTGTGATCCACAAAGGTTTGTTTCGGAGTATCGGTGTTTTTTATATATAATTTGTATGTATTTAGAAATATATAAGTATGTTTATCAGTCGTCTAGATCTCATAACACAAGCTTATATTAGCTTAATTTGGGCTAGATGACATTGTGTGAGAATTTTTGAGAGAATTTATTTATTTATAGTACAGTATATAGATCCTTGAGACGTAAAGAAGAACATGATCCATTGTTTATGTAAAAAAGAAATGAAAAAGGGAGAGAAAGTGAGCATTCCAACTAGTTTCGGTCCTTAGAAACTACACGCGTACGAGGTCACGAGTGTCTACTGGATAGGTACGTATTATAAATGCACATTGGTAGTGCAAACTTACTGAATAAACTTACTATTCTGAAACAATAATATTATTATTAAGTACATTCACTACCTCCTTTTGTTTAGATAATGTTCACTCAATAAAGAGAAACAAACCCAACCAAAACATATTCAAATTGGCGATTAATTCGATTGGCCAGACTCAATTTTCAACCGACTTTCAAAAAAGGCGGAGGTTCTAAATTACGACTGTTTTTTTAAATGTTTCTGTTTCCTCATATCGTTGGACTGGGTGAACAGATTTCAAAAGTTTTTCTTTTAATTTAAAGCTACTACTTCCGAAGTGGTCCCATATTTAATCTCATTCCGACAATTTTTTTGATAATTTGAATTTAAGATGGTTTTTGTGTCAATTTCTGACATGTCTTTTTTTTATATTTTTTTTATTATACTGACGTGGCAGTAACGAGACACTTATCAAAAGAAAAAAGAATCAATTATACAGCTCTATTTTTATGTTAAATGACTTTAAATAATGAAAACAGTTTGTATTTTCAATATTACATAGTGTTTATTGTCTGGACAAAAATATCGGTCTACGAATCTCTACTCAAGCATTAATAACCTAGAAAAAATTACAGAATCAACGTTTTTTAAATATACTTAAATTACAAAAAGCAGCATTCTAAGAAAATTGAAATACATGCAATGGTTGGCTTCAAAATTAGGTGGTTTAGATAATGCACACTCAATCACGAGACACAAACTTAATCAAAACGTTTTGAAATGCTACAGTTTTTATAGTTAATTTAGAATCCTATATTACATAAATATAATCACGCATATATACCACTAGCAGACGCCCCCTTGGCTTCGCCGGCTTGCCAAATTATAATTATACTAAAACCTTCCTCGAGAACCACTCTATTCATTGGTGAAAACCGCATTAAAATCCGTTACGTTGTTTTAAAGATCAAAGCATATACATAGGGAACGGAGGCAAATTCGTTTTATCCCTACTATGTTATGATGATTTTGCTAGTACTTTTTTATGTCCCACAGGTCCTAGGTAATAGCGGGATAACTTATTGCCAATACCGGTTATTTACCATAAAAAAAATAAAACCCAAGACAAGAAAGGTTAAGCAACATCTAGTTAGGCCGGTCTTAGGATGGTAGACCATTTCTTAAGACATTAAGACCCCTCCGTGCCTCGGAGAGCACGTTAAGTCGTCGGTCCCGGTTGTCATACAAACATCTATGGCAGTCGTTAGGGGTAGTTGGAGCCCTAAATCAAAAATCCGACCGGTTTAACTACAGAACTTCGACATCGCCCATGGGTTGTGGAGGTCAGATGGCAGTCGCTCCACGGAAAATATCGAAGTTCAGCCGAATCGCAGTTAGACAAGAAAACCGACCCCAACCGCGTTGGGAAAAAGGCTCGGTGGATGATAATCGTAACTTACGTAGTAGGTATAAAGCTACTATGGCGGAGCCATAGAAAGTAACTTATATTATATTCTGTCATTGCTGAGCTAGCAAATTATAATATTATTTTGGTACGTGCGCTTATGTAAATACAAATAAGCACGTACCTAAGAATTGCTGTTATGTTCACCCCACCTTTCATTATGTACATCTTCCTTTGTATGTAAGTAATATATAAGCTAGATATAATACTAATTTAAGTCAGTCAAAAGTGAGTCAATCAGTCAGATATTATAGAGTCATTAACATATACAATCTCTATTGTTTTACTGACTCGCAATAGCTACTTTTCTGAAATCTCATGTTGTTGTCACCATTACTACAGTTTAAGGATAATGAGGTAGTCCCTACAATACTCATCTATACTCACTCATCCTACAATCTTCATTCCTACTAATGTTGCTAATGATATCAATATGAAAGTTAGTGATGAAGCAATTATGAGGTAACTGTTAAACAGTTTTGGTTCAAAATTGACACATATTAAATAATATTTTCTGGATTTATAATCTTTTTGGTCCCGGTATGTTGGAACCGAAACAAAAATATCACGAGGATTGAGTGCAGTCGTGGTCATCAGCTATTATTGTGATAATTATCACTTTTTCGTCACATTGTTATTGTCAAACCACAGTACCGTTGAAGACAAGCGAGCGAGACATAAAATAGTCATAGTACCTATGTGTCAATGCGTGTACCAATGTTTTCACGTATTGTATGTAGCCGGCCTTTTGTTACTACAACTGTTTCATAGTATCATATCTCCGGATACGCATGATTCACCATTGTAATGCCTATCGCATATTTGATCAGTCGCTGCCTTAGACCAACACGCAGGGACCAATTTATTTGCTCTGTGGTCGCTTCAGTTCACTTTACTTACTCCTCGATAAGACCATAATTAAAAGTAAAACTTTTTCATTTTTGTTAGCATCAGGACAAACCTCTGTCTGTCTTTTTATAACACACCAAATTTTCAACACATTAAGATTCCATAATAAAAAGCTTTGATAACAAATGAATTACCAGATTTATTCTTTTCGATTTAATCTGGACAAGATACGTGGCATTGTAACAATAAGAATATGTTCGTATTGTCGTTGCTAAAAATTCCCTTGCGATAGTATCTAATTATCCATAGGAAACGTTACATAAAATCTTCACTCCTTAGTTAAAAACATAGAAAACAAAGATATAAATCGTAGAAACGTGTGAAATACTTCAAATATCAAGTCAACGGTTGTTCCACGTAACACAGCAAACAACACTGTCATTACATATGCGTTTGCATTTACAAAGCAGCACGTCAGTAAAGAAAAACGTTCGAGTTCCTGAAGTTCCCACAGACATAAACAGCGGTGCACGCACATGCAACTTGTCAACGAGTGGCCAATAAAAAATTGTGTCATCGACCCCGCGTCTCATGCATCATTCAACATTTTATGTTCTAAATGATAAGGAGCTCCTTCAGTCGTCACGTATTGCGTGTAAGGATACGGACAGCCACTGAGCGCAGATGATCATCAATAAAAAAGTTTGTTCGCATTAACTATGCGGGATTTAGTTTAGCTCAGTATGCGTGCCAGATGGACTCCTATTTCTTAATGGGAAATGGACTCAACTGCGTTAATGCTCTACTTAATAATCTAAATGCTCTGTGTGAGTCGTGACAAAAGAAATCGTAAGACCGTTTAGAAAAGATATGACGTGCGTGAGTATATTAATTTGACATGAGGAAATTATTACAACTGAGCAGTTTGCGAGATAAGATTATCGCATCAATAAAGATAGTTATGATGTGATAATAATTACGTTATTAAGGTCGGATTCTTAACGGGCTGTGTTTGAGAACATACGTATTAGAAAGATGACAACATGTCAGTTCCATCTCGCTACTGACGGTCAACTCTGTCTGAACAAATGTTTAACGCAACTTCCTATTTACTTAGAATAGTTACCATACAGATAAAAGAAACAGGACTTACACTAAAATTTAATATATAAAATATGTTGCAATATAGAAAATTTACCACATACCTACAATATAGGAAATAAACACAGCCATACTGCTGTTCTAGTAAATGTCCCCTAATCATCAAAGATCAGTGTTAAATGAAAATAGATTGAGACATCCCGTTATCAGTTTTATATGCCCTTGATAAATATTGCTCAATACGAGCGAATTGAAAACAAATAGCAATAACAAAACTTTGATGTTTTGTCTTCTATAAGTACTAGATACAACTGTTATAGCTTTGACAGTTGATTACAGTTCTAAGTCCAAGTTCATGAATATTTTTCCCATAATTATCTGTTTTAAATACATTTAAAACTATTATTGCGGTCGTTTGATGAGTCATAATAATTACGCTTGAATGAAAAAAAGAGAACCAGGTCATTGACACTTTACCTTTTTTCTGCATCGCCTGTTCCCACAGTAGCGAAGTAATATCTTCTACCCAAGTGTCCCTTATCGTTGGATTGGCTGTCTCCAATTTGTAGGACTTCAAGTGCCTCTGCTTATACCAAATGGTGAACTTGTAATGATCTTCTTCCTTTGCTGTGATACCAAGATCATCTACTGCTATGTGATCTTTGTACACAAAGAATTCGACCGGTTGCTGGAAAAAATAAAAGATAGATTAATTAGAGAAGACTTGGTATACAGTCTCAAGTGCAAGTAGGTAGATAGATCTACTGCCCGACAGCTTAATGATTTATTAGCTCAATGTTGAGTAATAGATACTTGATATCGAATCTTACAATAAGATACTTGATATAATCTTATAGTCGTTAATAATGCTATTGATAACCATAAAACTATTCTACGGAGGAAATACATAATTCTTGAACAGAAACACATTGTAACACAGTGCGACACTATTGCCAGCGTATTGTTTTTGAATGAGTTTCACTGTTCTGTCACGTCAAAGAAAACGGATGAGTCACCATACAAATGCATCAAAACAATGGTCGGTCGGTGATCGATCTTTGTACTTATGTATTGATTTTACAAATTCAGATTTACACTCGGAAAGTAGTTTTCAACATCCTTCCATTATTATAAATGCTTGTAAAAAGGTTTGTATGGATGGATGTTCTCTTTCACATGAAAACGTCTTAAGGGATGTCAATGAAACTACAATGCTATAACTCCTAGTAAGTACATCCAATAAAATATTGGCTACTTTTTATTCAGTCATTGTGTTTCCGTGGAAGTTGCGAAGGAGAAAACTATTTCACGCTGGCGGAGCCGTTAGCATCAGTTATTATTTCAAATTTGCAAAACTACGCAAAATATGTCGGTATTTGTAATTGAGTAAATGTAGTGGCATCCAACAGCATAGTAGTTTCCCACAATATTACGTATTTCCGGCACCGTCAACAGCTGAACTCGACGATGCGTAAAGAATTAGTCGTTCCAAACTATTGGCAAGGTCATTTAACTCTCGAACGTTAAAATTTCTGAATAATCTGAACATAACAATAGCATATTTACATCTAGATTCCAGAACGACGATGTTGAATTGTGGACTTCATATTTGAATGACGCCAATAGACAGGTACGTATGTCGCATCACAATTTCTCGTTATCTTTAACTGTACTAAATAATGTATTTTGTAATAATTAACATCCTGACTTGATGCACTTGCTGTGTAATATTGGTATCTCTTTATAGTAGACTAGTGGTCGCCCGCGACTTCCTCCGCGTGGTAATTTGGATTTTTTCCCGTTCCCGTCGCGCCGCGTCATATTTTGAACAATTTAGACAATATCTTTATAAATAGTAGCATATGTGTTATTCTGATGTATAAGCTATATTATTGTAAAGTTTCATTAAAATCCATTCAGTAGTTTTTACGTGAAAGAGTAACAAACATCCATCCATCCATACATACATACATACATACTTACATACTCACAAACTTTCGCGTTTATAATATTAGTAGGATATTTAGATTACTAAACAAAACAAATTAACGTCGTATTTGTCTCATTTAACACCAGAAGTTTTACTTTCACTTTATTACATAGGGAATAGAAGAAGAAAAAGGTAAAGAGGAACATACAGTCGTAGAAAATCAAAAAAGGCTATTTCGGACGATTTTACACGATCATTTGGAGTTTCTTGAACCTCAAAATTTTACCAACCGGTTCAAAATAGATTCACAATTATTGCTTTAATACTTCAATCATTATCAATATTGATTTCAAATTGCACAAAAAATTCCAACTGATACAAAATTCCCATTAACATTGTCGCATAATGGCTGCCTGACTGTTATCATATCTGGCGACGGGAGGCACCGACATGGCGTAATTATAATAATTTTATTGTTGTATACAGATAATTTGTGACTCACTGTATTGTGATTCATCATTACTATTTTATCGTCCTTTTAGATAATAGTCTGGATTTGTAAAATTAAGTTGGATATGTAGGTCGTTACATGACCTTTTGTTCTTCTTATTAAAAATGCCTTTAAAGCTAATATTTATGGATAGCTCATATAGGTTCCTACTTAGTTGTACATAATATGACAGAAAGACATAGACAAACACACACACACACACATATCACGCCTATATCCCGAAGGGGTAGGCAGCGGTGCATTACACACCCACAATTTCCAAGTATTTTTAGTCCCACGTAATAGGGGGCAAGTCTATTGCCGTAACCGGGCCCATTTATAATGGGTTATGTCCAAAATGGCCGAATCAATTTAATAAAAAGTAGCAGCAATAGTGTAATTTTGAAAAAATTGGAACCCTTTGCCTTTCGGTTAAAGGTTGATGAAAGGCAACAAAATCTTACGTGCCAGCAGCTATGGCACATCCAATTACAGTCCTGGGCGTCTCGGACCATTATTATATAGACAAACATCACGCCAATATCCCAGAAGGGGTAGGCAAGAGAACATAACGCCAATATTATACTTTGCCGGTAATTTAGTTGCTTCCAAGTAAAAGGGGGCAAGTCTTTGTCGATACCGAGAACTATAAAAATCCATGACCACTTTGTAAATGAAACCAAAACTCCAACAGCCAGGAGAGATGTTTTTGAAGTACCTATCACTGAAAAGAATCTCTGCAGTCCGAGCAAATAAAAGATGTTGTTGTACCTACTTAAAATTACATTGTAATTATATTTAGCTCCACGATAAAATTGAATTGAACCGAAGAAAATTCTAAGTACCTACTTTTATGAGTCGTTATTGACAGTTCGAAATGTTTTCAAAGTCAGTAAAGTTTTCCTTTAGAAAGATTGTCAGTCAAAATGTCAGACGTCTTGTCTAATCATAATACCTTTGAAACCGACGTTAAATATTACAATTAGTAACTTAATTATTACTTAATGTTAATTAGTTCTTTCAGAGTTTAATGGCTAACGCAATTATCACATCAACTTATTGTTTCAAATTGTTATTGAAATGAAAAGCTAATGCAATTGATTAATATTATAGAAACTAGTAGATTTTATGACAAGGGAGTAAAATTATATATTGTTGTCGAAGGCGCTATTTTGAATCCAGAGCATAGCAAGGGATTTGAGGTACGTCGCCTGAGAAAAAAAATTTACTCTCGACGCCTAAATATTACTTTACATCGCCTTCTAGGAAAAAAAAGAAATGTACTAGCGAAAAAAAAATTCGCGCATTTTGTTCTTTTTTTTGATAGGAATCTATACTTCTATACTAATATTATAAAGCTGAAGAGTTTGTTTGTTTGTTTGGTTGAACGCGTTAATCTCAGAAAGTACTGGTCCGATTAGAAAAAATCTTTTTTAGTTATGTAATACATTTATCCAGGATGGCTATAGGCTATATAACATTACGCTACGACGAGTAGGAGCGGAGCAGTAATGATATATGTTACAAAAACGGGGGAAAAATATTTCTTTTGGCTACCGTGGCGTACGCAGGCTTAAATGGTTAAAGTAACGTTAAAATTGTGTACTACGAATTTATTTGCCTTAAAAAGTTCTATAAAAAAGTCCGCGATGGCATATATCTACCTCTTAGGGTTAACGCACTATAACGTAATTTATAGCAATCAAAATTGATTCAAAACAATTCACGATTTGCGAAGCTATTTTTATGCTTACGATATCCTTATCCAAACAAATACGCTATACGTCATAAGAATTTAATTTAGAACAAATTAGTTCCTTCCATCATTTGATTTCAACGAATATCTTAAGAGATATTATAGATTTAGACAAAAAGTAGACTATTTTGAAGGCGGGCGACGACGTTGCAGTGCGCACTTCGCATGCGTGAGTTGACTGCCGGCCGTCGCCTGTTAGGTCTACGAGCGCTTACAAATAAATACTTAAATCATAGTAACTACTAACACATGGTTAAAGGACTAGAAAAATTGGGAACATTACATAAAATTATAATAAATCTGTAGAAGTGAAAATTCTGTACATTGAAAACATCAAAAAAATAAATGGCAGGGGGTGTTACTAGACCGACACCGTACCCAAAAATGTGATTAAAAGTTGTTTTGTCTGTCTGTCTG
Source organism: Nudaria mundana (assembly GCA_963556515.1). Classification (NCBI taxonomy): domain Eukaryota; kingdom Metazoa; phylum Arthropoda; class Insecta; order Lepidoptera; family Erebidae; genus Nudaria; species Nudaria mundana. Next base: position 9,191,673 of record OY748291.1, read on the forward strand.
TCTGTCTGTCTGTCTGCATGTTTGTTAAGGCATCACGCAAAAACTACCGGTTCGATTACGATGAAACTTGGTATAATTATTCTTTAATATCCTGGGCACCACGCTGGGTACTTTTTATCCCGGAAAAGTATAGTATAAGTCTATACAATAAAAAAACAAGCTTAATGTTGCGGTTCGATCCCTAGATCCGATTACTGTACCAACCGCAAATAATAAGTTTGTCTTAGGTTACGTCATCCGCAGTGGAGATCACTAAGGGGCGCTGCACACGGCTAAGATACTATAATATTTTATCTTAAGATACAATATCGCTCAACAGCTATACATAATAAATCAGTAACTGGTGATCAAGAAAGCTATAACACGCAGGCGGAGCTGCGGGCAACAGCTAGTACTATATAAAAATGTATGTTCCAAATTCAAATCATTATTGCCCGCTAAAGAGTCTCTGAACAAAAAAGAGCTATTCAGGTGCTATGTAGGAACAAAACGCCACTTTGAATAGATGTGATGAAAAAATATTTTACCACCAACCAACTTCACGTAGGTAGATAATACCTAATAATCTTAACGATGATCTTTTACGCTTAAAATTCAAAAACACTTTTAACTTAATATCAAGACTTTTACATTATAACTATTTAAGTATAACATCTAAAAAAATTACTGTGGTTTCAAGTTCCTTGAAATTATGTATGCCTCTACTGCAATGCGGTTGACCATTCCTATCTATTCCTTGTGTTTTGCAATGACTAATATTGATGAGTATTTAAATCACGTGGTACAAATTGGGCAAAGTTTGGAAGACAATGACAACAAAATATGGATAAGACATTCATACAACATTTCTTTCCAGAATGAGTTTAAGTAGACGGTAAATTAAAAACTGTTTCTGTTGGTTCCGGATGTGTAATTTTTATTACTAGACTTATACCATCTGGGAGAGGAAACGTCTTAAATGAACTATAGATGAACGAGATACTAATAATTTACATTGATTGTTACTACGATCTAATAAGCAATGTTTACATAACATTATAATCGAAATCAAAGCGCACTCAGGGAGGGAGTAATTTTAAATATTTATATTTCATTATTGTAATGCATTTCCTTCACATTCGTAATTAATGTTATTACGGTATACTAAGGGCAAATATAATTAAACTGTGGCGAATAAAACAACAGCCATGTGATGTATAATATTTCTTAAGAAAATATATTAAAACTAATACGAGATAGCAAACACCATTTTAATTTCTAAGCCTAAGTTCTCGGCAAATAAGTAAATCACAAAACTAAATATTTCGTAAACGAGTCATTTTCATATGACGATTTGGGGGTTTTAAATAGTTGCATATAACTTGTTGCCAAGAATATATATCGAATTACCAGTAACCCTGCAAAAGTTTTCTGTTTGCTATCAACATGTGAAAGTAGGTACACAAACAATCTAATAGGTAGGTATATGATAGGTAAACCCACGGAAAAAAGTTCCTGGGGATATCAGGACCTTTCCGTAACAACCGTATAAGAAGAATGGATCATTGTTATGTACTCGCCCGAGTGTGGTAGAATTATTATTATGTTGTTTATTCCTTTACATTCTTATTTTATACATTTTTAAATACATTTATAAAAAAAACAAATACATTTAAAAATATAAAAAATAGTGACCCACCAGTAGCGGCGTAGGACCCAAACTACCGGCGGTGGAGGCTACAGACTAAGATACCTCCTAACAATACGGCACATGTCGAGGATAACAGCCTTCTGAATCTGACTCTTGATCCAACAATCTAACAAGAGTCTCTTGAGATGTTGATCGAGACTCTTCGCTATTAATCCGTTTGCCGAAACGACCACCGGGACAATGATCGTCGAGTCTACGTCCCACATGGCGGTTATCTCGAAGGACAGATCAAGGTATTTACTATTATTTATTATTATTATTATTAGAAAAAATAACACTGACTAGCTAACTGACCTTTCGATATACTATAGTAATAAGAACAAGCTTGTCGAACATGAATATCCTCATAAGCTGTCGTCGTCTTCGTGCGGTGTCCATTGCGTAAAACTCATCCTGTCGCAGTAGTCGTCCCTGATTCAGTAGGTTCAATTGTAGCTGCAACCAAAATATTACCAGATAACCTTAACCCATCAAAACAGGGCAGGGCTTATTTTAATACTATATTAAAAAGTACTCTCATTTTAAACGGCACCAGAAAATATATTAATATGTTGATGGTACAGTCGAACCAAATGGTTCATCAAGCATGACCCGCTCATTCATGATAAGCTCATTTTGCCAATCCGTTTGCATTAAGGTCGAAATTCAGCTCCAGACAAGTTTCCGTGGCAACTAGCTTCGACGTGTATTTTTATGGAAAAGAAACCGTTGTTATATAAAATAACCATTCCATTTGTACCAAATTACGGATCTATTGTGTCAAAATTGTCCGCAACCCAGTTAGTTCAATCCAACCGAATCGTCTCGTCCGAAACTATTACGGTATGATAACTTTGTTATATTACCTCGTCAAGTCTCATTTATTTATGTATCTGCCAATTAACTATTAGTGTAGACGTTTGCATATTTAAGAAATCCATTTGATATCAAACAGTTTAATTTCTAGTGAATATTATCATAATGTTGCATTCAACCCCATATCTAAACAACTTTTTTTTTTTTAGTTCCGCGCTAACGTCCGCTGCCGGGCGTTCTGCTTGTAACCAGAGGATTACAAGTAGAACTTATTTCCAGTGGCTATCTATCAGCGGATATCTAAACAACTATGATAATATTAATTGCTTTTTAATTGCCAGTGTCTACAGTTCAAAGGTACATTGTTCTGGTCTGAACGGCAATTTGATGTCATTTCACAGCATCACTGTATGTTACTTATTCGAGATTAGCTGTACAATTTTAGTGTCTAATTTTGCTAGCAAATACCGTACTTTCGGTCCTATTTTTCCAGTTTGTCCTATTTTCTCAATACTCTTCGATAATATGTTAAGAGTAACTGTTCCCTAATATACTTCAAATTTTGACTTGCTTAAACATTGGTATAGTTGGTAGGCATTTATCATCTACCGTTAGTTTCGATCAAATGTCAAAGAAATATTTGATCGGTGGCCGTGAGAATAAAATGGCCAACAGCCAAGTAATTCAATAAGATCACTAATATTTTAATTCTCATCGGGTCTCATTATTAACAATATTTTTCGTTTTGACATACATTCTCTTACGTCTGATTTTTCCTGAAGCGTAAAGCATGACTTGGGTAGGGTACATTAAACGAGTTTAGTTACGTACACCTATAATTAAATGGATAAGTAATTTATACGTTTAGAACTGATGGAATCTGATATTTTCCACAGTAAATGCAACTGTTAGCTGGAGCCGTAGCTAGTAGCAAAAGCCGTGCTTTGGCGAAACAATGATAAATGCACTATAAATAGCTAGCTATTTATAGTGCATATAAATATCATTTAACAATGATACTGAAGAATGTCGAAGTCACAGAGAGAAAGAAAAGGTACAAAATATGATAATTACAATGTATAAATAATTAAATAATCATTTGTGTATAAACTAGGTCTATCTTATTCTGCACTTACCGGACATTCAGTAATATTTTCCAACGCCATAATACCATCCACCGCAGTTAACACACTTTCAATCATTGTCTTAGCTGACTTCAAACTTTCCAATGGAGTTTCATCATTGTCAGAGGACTCGCCATTGCTGCCACCCGTCTCGTCACTATCTACACTAAGTTTCGATATTCTCGAGTCAGATTCGCACCGCTCGTTCTCGTAATTCGTATAGGTTTTCACTAAATCTGCCAAAAATAGCTTGTACCTTGGTATCCTTTGCACTGGTTCGAGTAGATAACTCGAAAGGTCCAATCGATCTCCTAATTCTAATTGTATTTCCTGTAAAATAAATTTATCATTAAAGAAAATGTATCCGGTATAGATTTCAGTTGTATCGATTGTAATAATCGTTCGTGACTAGATTTTGTAAACATATTGCCTTTCACCGGCTTTCATGCGTAACTTAGGTCGAATGATATGTGATCTCAATTGAGCGGCTCGGCGGGATAACTGGAGCAGAATCCAATCTGAGTTAATAGACTGAGAAGGCGTCTTGGAAGGGATGATATGCGCCAATATTTAATGAAATAACAAACTTTCACTACACTAGTACTCGGTGCCTACACGCCATTTAAAAACTTAGTTCGATTAAAAATTTGTATCGGCTCGATTTGTTGGGGTACAACTAAAAATACTTGTTGCTCAACGTGCAGAACCAATTACGTAATTTGGACAAAAACTTCGAGTACAAAAGTTTTTGTAGGCAGTTCATCTTCAGATCAGATCAATTGCCGTTGTTGGTGGCACGTTATTGGAAAAAAAAGATAGGTACCTACCTCCTATAGATAATAATGTTCCCAATCTTATGACAAAGTACTTATATTTCCATCTCAGCCTCACCGGCTGGAAGAGAATGCATCCAAACCAGCCTATACCTAGATATATCCTATATTAAATTTTCTAATCTTGAAACTTGAAAAAAAAACTACTTTAACCGTTTTCTCATGGATTCCATTGACAGGACTAGACCAAATTGCAATTAAACCACACGGGAAGCCTCATATTTGAATAAATGTACTTATCGTAGGGAAGCACCAGCTTTCAAATAAAAATAATCATCAAAATCGGTTCGCCCAGTCGAAAGTTAAAGAGTAAAAATACCGTTCAATTGAGAACTCCCACGTATAAACAGAAGGACAATAGAAGGCCCGGAAGTCGTTCGGAAAATATTGACAAATATTAATAGAAGCCCGAATGTGTTGACAAGGGGGAGTTTAAATTTATAGAAATGCCTACCTATTTAGAGTACCTACCTATTTTAGAGATGCAGCAGTTACAACTAACAAAATGTTCCAGACACAATCATGGTCATTACAAATCATTACCTATCACATAAATACGCAAATAGGTACTTATTAACTCATTACGTTGTATCCATTTGCTTACGTCTGTTTGTACGTTACGTTCTGCAAACATTAATTATTATCTAATTGAATGTCTTAAAAGCATTTGAGTTCTGGAGTTAAATTATACAGAAAAAAAATATAATTACATAGCATTAGCAATGTACAAATGATTATGTACTTGCACTAACATTATACTATTATTTTAGGTACCTATTGGAAGTTGGAATGGAATTGAAGCTTTGTGAATTGACATTACCTACCTATTGTTTTGTGATGAAACAGTAAAATCCATAATACATTATGAATTATCTCACTTGTACAGATATTCCACAAATTAAACTTCAATTTGAATTTGGGGAATATCTGTACAAGTGAGTTACTTTATAATGTATTACTATATGTTCCACCAAGTGCCGACAATCGAAAGCATAAATTATATAGTAAAATCCATGTAGGATACATAGATTTTACTACTGTTTGATAACTAGATTTGATTTAAAATTGGATAAAAACTATTCGAATTGAAATTCTAAATTGTCGTTATTTGTACAACTTTAGAAGTCCGTGCGTAAAAGCATAATTTTAGTATAATTATATTCGTTAAGATATTTTGAATGTTTATTGTTTTTTTAAAGTGAATACTTGTCTATACATAACGGATAGTTACTTTTTAAAGTGATTGTGGCTGAGCAATATTTATGAATGTATAACGGTAGTTGTAACAGTAAGGTGGTTGTTTAATAGCATTGGCTATTCACCGTAAACTGGCAGAAATAAGGAAATCATGTTCGTTTTCCATCACTGGTCGTAAGCGTTCACGCGTGCTTGCGGGCAAACGATAACATTTCTATCAATCGACTACTTTACGGTAATACAAATCATCTAATAGACTACTAATGTATTGTAATAAAGTTCACAAAGTTAAAAATCGTCGTGGCTAACGCATGATTCTATTTTAGCTACACTACGCTACTGTCTGCGCAAATAGTTTTCTGTTTCAAATTCACCACTGATACCACTTTAGCGCAACAATACAATACCTACTTATTTACTTAATATGTCACGTCTAGGGTGTCCACTACCTGCGGAAACTTTATCTAATTAAGTCCAATCAGATGAGTAACAAAGTTACTTATCCAGACACAAACTTTTGCTTTTACTTATAATAATATGGCGGTTTTTCAGTTCTTAATCCGGCCTTGGAAAAGTTATGTCAATGAGCTTCATCGTCACCTCTCCCACTATTAAAATACACATTCGTGCTAAGTTGGAGCGAAATCGGTCTAATGATTTAGGCTGTATAATATTAATGTGATTGCGTATGACATTCTTCAGAAAATAGGTTGGTATATCTTATATATCTACAATAACTGGGTACAATTCTAAATTTATCATTGTATTTTCGTTGTATCTTTATCACTCCGATAGCAATACTGATAACTTCGTCGCGTCACGCAAATTATAAGTACTGAACGCACTATTTTCATGTCAAGGCTGTTCTTACCTAATTACCGTAGAACAGGTAACACTATCTTACAATCACGCCATTGCCTGGAAGACCTTAAACAATTTGTTGTATAATCTCAGGGTTTAAACGATCATTTACACACTTTGTTAGTAACCCTGACTGCTTAAGAGAGGTTGTCGTTCAACCAGGTTTAAACTCATCTAGACATATTCCTGTGATGAGAAAAAGCTTCTTCAATTTATGTATACTCACTTGGAAAAATTGCTTATGCTCAAATACTAATCTTGTAGCTCTCTTATTGTTTCTAGAGTACATAACGTAGAGATTGAATCTCTTTTCCTGAAACAAAACATTAATATTAAATAATTATACTTAACTATAAATGTTTATAATGAACCCATACCTAATGAAATGATGAAATCAATACCTAATTGTCACGTACGCTGACCACTAATGGTCTTTCGAACGCTAACAAAGTAAATAATATTTGATATTCCACTTCATACAATTTAATAGATTTATTACACTTTCACTCAATAAGAACTAAGTATAATAGTAAAACTATCCAAGAATTTAGGGTTAATGTGGCGACAAGTCGATGATCTATGAAGAATCGATGGTCACGTCAGAGATTCCTTCGTACATTGAACTAAGAATAGTAGCTAAACAAAAATTTGTGTTCTAGAATTTTCCTCGAATAAAAACAATGATAGCCATGATCAATATAGGGTATTATAGTAGACTATTAATCAGTGAACAGTCCGTGACACCAATGTTTTTACGACGATTACTTCTCAATCAGTCGTTACACTCTTTACTCTAGTTAGAAAGAGATAAACGTTTTCATGGTCGGCTTGTTCTATATTTTAAAGCGCAGTTGATGTTTTACGAAAAATTTATTTAGATTAGATATAGGTATAACCATTTATTTCCGGAACGTCTTCAATTTATTCGTAAAACGCATGCAATAATGCAACCTTTTTTTTAAGTTCCACTGGTATTACCAGGAGGTAATTCCAGTGGCTCTCGGCAAGGAATAATGCTGCCTGACTAATCTTGCAACGAAAATAACATTAGAACGAAACTGCCGTAGGGCAAAAAAAAATCTGTAAGTAATTAAAACTTGAAAGCCCTAATTAAAAAAGAAACACGTAAACAATACTTACAAATCGTCTAAAACATTGTCCCAATTTTCTGAGATCATTTTCACAGTCTCTTAATGCAGGTAAGAATTCCTCTGAATGAAACCTGAATATCCTTGCAATGTTACCAAATATATCTGGTTTCAGTGCTCTGAACGTCGGCATCAGGTCTTCCTGGTTCATGTGAGGTATATAATCTTCAACAACATGCCTTAAGCGCTCGACGTATACATTCTCCGTATGTATTAGTTCATTTACTCGTTCTGTCAGCCTCCTGTAAAAAGAAGAAGGTTAAGGATATGTTTTTACATAATATATGGGTAGGTACTTATACTGCGTAGTAGGTACTATGTATTCCCTATTCTGTCCTTATACTGTCATTGCACTGCACAGCAAATCCTACAAATACTTAAAGGAATGAACTTTTTGTCGTTGACGAAAATATTAGCAACCATAACCTTAACCGAATTTCAGTTGCATACTTTGCAAGTGAAGTGGGTAGTATCAATAAGTATTGTATTAATATTTCAGGCGTACACATGTAGGTTTTGCTATCGTTTAAAATATCGTTTTTGTAATTTATATCAATGTTAATATAGAGAAAGTAGAAATAGCAATAGACCCGCCCTTTAATGTGGGACATAACAAAGCAACTAGTGAAATATGAGCATATTATAAAGACAGGTAATTTGGTGATTGTTGGTGTGTAAAAATCTGATACATCAAAACGCATTTAAACAAAATGACGGCATATCAATTAAACAAATTCACATAATTTTTAAACAACAGTACCTATGTTCATACAAAATAACAGAACTGAACGTGTTAATTCTAAAACACGTTTTGCTATACTCGAATTAGTCCGTGACAGACATGCAGACGTTGCACTCCTCAGAATAAAGGAAACCGTATAGAAGGTCATTTACAGGGTCATTGAAACCCAAACGTATCACGTTTACGTTACTTTTATTCATATTTCCTTAGTTTTCCTCAGATCGTGTAAACGGTTAGTGATTTTGAAATTGTTTGAATAGAATGACAAATTATTCCGGAGAGCAAAATATAGATGTAGTAAAACAGTGGGATTACTATTAGAAAAGCCAATGTAATAAAGAAAAGAATAAAACTGTAAAGTTAAAGAATAAGGGACATTCCAATCGGTTTCGTAACTAAAGAATCTACAGCATTCGGAGAGAAAACCGTTATGACGCCGAAAGTTATATAAAAGAAATTACTCGGACGGTTATGACTTTAAAATTTAAAAAAGCGCTATTTCAACAGAAGTCTAGGGTCACTTTACTACTATAATTATATCCTTCTTGGTGCGAGCCTTCTGGGCGCGAGCCAGTGACCCCCGGCAACGGACGTGGGAGCAGCCGCGGCATTGGGCCGTGGAATTAAAAAAAAACTACTATATATCCAACTAACTAAATATATACAACTTGTTTATAATATTTGTGATATGATAAATAATAAACATATTAATGAATATTTTGGACATCCTCACACGTTATCTAGCCCAAACCAAACTATACCTAAGCTTGTGCTATGGGACAACTAATACTGATCTAGATATCCGTTAAACAGACTTACCTATATACTTCTAAAATACATACATAATATACATAGAAAACACCCAAACTCCGAAACAAACATTTGTGGATCACACAAATATTTAAATCGAATTGGAGTCTGGAGTCGAAAACCGATCCAAAACCACGTCACCGAAGCAGTCAAATGATGTCCAGACAATCATTTTTACAAAAAGATAATATACTTAATGAATTGATGACATTGTTGAAACTAAACGTTATCTGCTCATTGGCTTTCTGGTCCTGACAAATTTATTTATCCTGGGGAGTGGGGGAGCCTTACAAAAAAAGAAACTAATTGGCAGTTCAGTTCAGATCAGATTAACAATGTTTTTAACAAGACCTTGTAAAACCAGACGGTTAATGCATGCATGTATTCAATTGAGTTATTGTGGTTGCAATTAATCATCATTCACCATTCACCGAGCCTTTTCCCAACTCTGTTGGGGTTGGCTTTCCAGTCTAACTGCCATTCGGCTAAACTTCGATATTTTCCGTGGAACGACTGCCATCTGACCTCCACCACCCATGGGCGATATCGAAGTTCTGTAGTTAGACCACTAGGATTTTCTACCGCTAACGACTGCCATAGATGGTTCTATGACAACCGGGGCCGACGGCTTAACGTGCTGAGACACTGAGACCCCTTCGTGCCTCGGAGGCACGAAGGGGTCTCAGTGTCTTAAGAAATGTTCACACATCCTAAGATGCTGTGGTTGCAATTAATATAATTTATTATATAATTTATATAATTTATTGGTGTTTTCCTAACTTAGTAAAGTACATATAACACGCACACACATACAGTCTCATTCCCTAAAGAAGAAGGCAGAAGCAAACGTCGCCACTCTTCTTGGTTTGTCAGAACCTCGTCCGTTTGTCGGCTTTAAGTTGGCTTGGATGAGTTGGCCCCCAACATCTTCCGAGATCCCTATGCACCAGTTCACTTGAGTATATCCCTCAAAATAGTGAAATCTTGTCACAAATGGATAATCTTCATTTCACAAAATACTTAGCTTTAGTTTCATTTCTATACATATACGTCTAAAACGACATTGAATTAATTTTGCACCAAGGCTATGTTACGAAATTGTAGCAGCGTTGTTGTCGCAAATATCAACTTGAATTTCTAATTCAGCTATTTTAGTTTTGGTTAAACTAAGTAGGTAAAATTTTATCAATTTCTGCCGTGTCAATTACGCTCTGTACATTTTATATGACATCTAGCGAGAGATTGATTTAATTTGATGTATTTTATTTTTTTAATTATTGCGAATGGATGACCCTGATATTAGATAAGGATCTGGTAAGATCTTATAGTAGGGGAGACGTAGAACATCGACCTTCACCCACCTGGTAACTGCATATTATTCCTTAATACAAACTATGACGTGCAAAAAACAAAGTTTTCATGGCTTGTTATCTTTCATCACCTTCACTTCTTTTGATAACCAAAAGAATTTCATTTTACTGATAGTTTTTAACACACCACAGAATATGCCTAGGTATGCTGTCTATTACCAATCGCATAGGTATGACTCCAAAACCCTTAAATATAAAAAAAAAAACAAAAAAATAACCATGAACACTTGTCCATAGGCAAGTGAAGGCGTGGGTAAAGGTCGATCTTCTACAGCTCTAAATACTTATTACTTAAAAATGTATTAAGAGTTTAGTTTTAATAACGTTTCCAGTTCACTCATTGTAAATATTATTCATTTATTTTGAGATCTAAGTTATTTGTTTCTTTATAATATTATATTAATTTTATATGTTATGTTAATACTAAAGTACATATTACTAATAAATAATTAAGTAATACAGTTTAATTTTTATAAAATTAATTCGTCCATTTTGGACATAACCCATTATAAATGTACCCGGTGACGGCAATAGGCTTGCCCCCTATTACGTGGGACTAAAAATACTGGCAAAAAGATGTGTGTGTGCGTGTGTATCCTTTGCTTGAAAAATTATATACACAATAACCTTGGAAACCATTCCTCGAGAACCACTCATCCATTGGTGAAAACTGCATCAAAATCCGTTGTGTAGTTTTAACGAGCTAAGCATACATACGGAACGGGCGACTTTGTGGTTGTAGTAGTGGGTAGTGATGATTATGATTATTATTATTTAGGTACTGTGAATGCATTGTTGACCAATAATAGTCAAGGTCCATCGTTTTCAATCTAAATCACCGGTATTTGGAAATTTCATTGCGCTGCCGTATTTTAATGTCCGCTGAAATTCCAATGAATGAATGAATGTTATCGTTTTTACAACACCTAGGCAACCTAGGCGTCAAAACCATTATGACATAAGAAGCCGGTGACTAGGCTCCACATGGTACCGTCCACCATTGTGTTTCTAGTACTTAATTTAAAAGTAGAGCAAAAGTGTAACTGGTGCCAGCACGGTAGCAAGTCAAAGTTGACCAAAACTTAAAATATTCTAGAAGATAAGTCTATATTTATTTTATTTTTGTACTAAACATTATTAATGTTTTTGTGTCATTTTGACCTGTGGTTAGTGTGGATCTTTACAATTAAAAAATTTAGGGGGACTGTTGCTTTACGCAACAGCAACGCAACACAACTTGGGTTTGGTTTACTTTTCGTTTTACTAACGAAGCCGACGCTAAATTAAAAAAAAATCCTGGACAGTTTTGACGCGAGCCGGTCATACACCAGTCGCGACTTATCGATTAATTTTTTTGACTGCTTCGGTGGCGTGGTCGGTAGTGCATCCGCCTTCGACGCCGGAGTCTTGGGTTCGATTCCCGGTCGGGACAAACTTTGTTTGAAGACACATATGTTTGTACCGAAGTCTGGATGTTTCCTATGTATAATATGCATGTATTTACAAAAAAAAATGGATATATAAGTAGGTATTTATATCAGTTTATCTAGTACTTATATCACAAGCTCTGCTTAGTTTGAGACTAGATGACGTTGTGTGGATTGTCCTAACAAATTTATTTATTTTATTTATTTATTTATTTTGGGACACGTTGTATAAATATATTTCGAGTATACCTTTACAATATTAAAATTTAGTAATGATTAGGTACGTACTAACGTACCTAAGTATTACTAAATTTTAATATTGTGAATTATTGTAATGTTACTAAATAGTTCAGTAACTATTTAGTAACATTACAATAATTCAACATATTGCATCATAGTATAGCATCGTTACCATAGGGATCCAAAAAGATCTTGGAGGTCTTACTCACAAGAGGTGCTCCGACCTGCCAATCAACAGCTGAGACTGATGAATGGGATGGTTCTCGCTCCCTATTATGGTAATCATAAAGTAACTTTCGAAAAGTTTGTTAAAAACGTTTGTTGTATGAGAGCCCCCTTCAATTTTTATTGAATTCTGTTTTTTAGTATTTGTTGTTAAAGAGGCAAAAAAATATTAATTTTTAAAAATTTCAGCTTTCTAACTATCACTGTTCCTGAGATACAGCCCACGACTGACGGACGGACAGCTAAGCCTCAGTAATGGGTTCTCGTTTTACACTTTGGATACGGAACTCTAAAAAGCAGAACAAATTAAATACTAGTGGTTCTGTGAACCGTAGACTTCTGGAGCGGCTTTGTTTAGAAAATTCCTTCTTCAATTTTCTTTATTACTCATTCATTTGTCATTCAATCCAAAAATATCATTTAAATGTTATTCATTGTAAGCAAGGAGTGTGTGTGTAAAGTTTCATGCCAATCGGTTGATAAATACGGCCTCAAACATGATCTGACAGAACCCGTAGATGGGTACAGTCGAAAGAAATTCTCCTCAGTCGCAGACTGGGGAGAATTTCTTTCGTTGAAGTTGAAACGGAGCCTTCGGTCGCTTCGCTCCCTCAGTCAATAACAAAATAAGTCTTCGGATAATGGTACGGAACCCTTTATGCTCGAGTCCGGCCTCTCACTTGGCTGATTTAGATCTCCACCGTTACCGTCACGGCCGCTTCAACTTCCAATACCAGGCGTCTCGGCTCCCGGGTACGCCTTGGTAAGAATACCCCAGGGCGCCGCCGGCAGAACTTCGTAAGAATACCCCAGGGCGCCGGCAGAACGTCACTATGTGTGTAATGTAAATATATAGTACCTATAGTATTAGTATACCTACTTAAGTAGATTATGCGATTGTCGTGAAAAATGTATTAAATACCACTCACATAAAATTAGTCAATATTACATAGGTATATTTATCTTTTATCATAAAACTGTTCATGATTACAATTTATTTATCTTGATATGAATATTTGTAGCGTTAAAAAAAAACCTTGACGCTTTCCTACATACAGGTAGGTATGTATACACACACAGATTTCACGCCTATATCCCGAAGGGGTAGGCAGAGGTGCATTACACACCCACAATTTGCCAGTATTTTTAGTCCCACGTAATAGGGGGCAAGCCTATTGCCGTCACCGGGCACTTTTATAATGGGTTATGTCCAAAATGGCCGAATGAATTTAATAAAAAGTAGCAGCTATAAGTATTGTAATTTTGAAACAATTTGAAACCCGTTGCCTTGCGATGAAATGTATAACGATTACAAATATATTGAGAACGTTACGTGATCTACATAATATGAGAAACATATTCCTATATTTAAATTATGTGCTCATAGTCAAACATAAATAAAATAATGAGTAAAAACAACCTTGGCATCCACACGCAGCGCATTCAAATTGTATACCTACACCGCCTCACGTCACAAAGTTAATTAGACGATGAGCTGTAGTTTAGTATAGAATGTTATAAAAGTCATTGTACGACCGTGGGAAACAAAGTCTTGTTTTCTTTCATATTAGTGATATATCATCACTTGATTAAATGGCTCCCTAGCGAAACGGATGTACGAAAATATTGTGCGTTCATGTGCTTGAAGGTTTCCTGTATGTAACACGGTAATAGAAATAACTACCGTTTTAATGATCGGTGCAGTGCTAATCAGCCTTATTAATTATTTATGCCTGTTATTTAACTACATGCACAAAAACTCACAAATAACGATGGTGTCTCTCAACTCAAAATCAAAACAAAACTATGATCTAATCTGCTCGTTTCTAGCATACAAGAAGTCACTTTCCTACTCCGCTTTCCCCATGTATGGTACCCTACTTCTCGTGAAATTTCATAACTGCTTACCTAATAATAATCCCACCCATAGGCCGAGGACTTAGTATAATCAAAATGTATATAAAACAATCGATCTTCCCTCAGTTTTGCCTAGACTTGAAAAGTGAAAAAAAACCGTAAGCGGGTTCCAAGTCTTACATAGTTACATAGATACAAAACTTTCATAAATTACTCGTATCGTAATTTTTTCCCATGAATCCTTCTATCTATTGGTGAAAACGTATGAAAATCCGTTCAGTAGATTTCGAGTTTATCGAGAACAGACAAATACATAGAGGGACTTTGTCTTATATATACAATTATGTTGTGATTCAGTATTAAATTCCTGCATTCTTCCGAGTTATACCTAATGTTCAAAGGATATAGGTACTTAAATATGTATAAAAACACGTGTTTAAATACTCAATAACAATCTTAGTAGGTACCTATATCAAAGTAAAAGGAATGTGCAAAACGTCAAATAAGACTCAGTGGAGTTTACTGTCACGGACAACATGATTCATGTTAACGTAGGTCAGTGACACTAGATGAACTTGAGAGAGTAGATGACTGTGTTGAATTAATGCTACTTAAAACACTTTACAATAAAACTATTCTTCATCATAGATTGGTAAAGTACGATTATTTCCACTTTGGTGCTCGACAATCCTCGATAGACATCGGGCACGATCGGAACTACAAATTACACGAGATACATTGCTTTATGTTCATAACATCCTACTAGGATATTACAGTCTAAAACAGGAATGAAAATCACCTGCCAAAATGTATTTTTTAAAGAATAACCTATATGAAGCTTTATTAAATTTTTACATCGCATTCTAAAACACTAATATGAAATTCGTGCAAGGGAATTTATCTTTATTAAAAGCGCTATTTATAATAAGTATTAATTGTTTACTTTATAATGAAACCTCTAAAATTACTTTTATTGTCTGAATTAGAGCTATTGATAATAAATCTGTCACTTAACAAATCCAGCTGCTATTCTTCGGATAAAAATGGCATGATTGCAAACTTTCGTCTATTCTTCACTTCTAGTAGGTATTTTTTATACTCCATGTGAAAAAAACGAATAAAACCGAGACATCCCGAGCGCCAAAGTGGAAGTAATCGTACTGTACCTAACCTACCTAGTTCGTTTGATCAGTCACATTGACACCACGACATTTTTATTACTTTTCATTTGTTCTAATATCCAGAATGCAAAAGTTTGCGTTCTATCTATTGCCGTGTGTTCATTACCCTCCTCACTTAACCCATTAGCGTAGTCAGTTCAGTCAGTGCTTTGTATTGCTGATAGGAATACACACTTTTTTTTTTGTTTAATTCCGCGTCCCAAGGCCGCGGCCGCTCTAACGTCCGGTTCCGGGCGTCTCTGGTTACTAGCAGAGGGTATATCCAGTGGCACCCGGCGGACTTTGACCACCTCTGTGGTCTCTGCGGGTGTTTGGTCGGGACGAGAATCCCGCGTCATTGGGGTCGGGTTTTATCCCGCGTCAGTGAGTGAATCTGGTTGCGTGCTATGGGGCAAAGGCCCCGCAGCACGCAACCCTTCTAGCCTGCTTCTGTAAGGACGGTGGGTGGCGATCCCGCCGTCCTCAGGCCCCGATCATGGAGGACAATAGTCTTGGGCGTAGTCGCGTAGTCTGGGGCGGCCTGGCCGCCGACTACGGAACTCGGCGGGGAGGGTACGCTCCCTCTCCCTCCCGGGCGCCTCCTTCGCGAGCATGACTTGCTCGCAGAAGGACACGACGCGTTCCACCTACTCCTGCTGGATACCATGGCTTGAAGCATGGTCCCCAGCGAGAGAGTATCCACGCCCAGACCCACTACGAGGTCCTGGCGCTGACTCGCCCACGCTGAGCACTCCACCAACGTGTGGAGTGCGGTGTCGTCGTCGGAAACCTCGCAGTGTTGACACCGGGGTGTGACCTCACGATGCATGCGAAACAGATATCTACCGAAGCATCCATGCCCGGCAACGATCTGCGTCGCACGGTACGTGAGGTCACCATGCTGCCTCTGCAGCCAATCGTCCATGATCGGTCTCACCGCCGCGATGAAGATGGCACCCCCCTTGGGTTGCTCAAGTCGCACCCCTCCATGACTCCATGAGATCCTGGCGGAGTTGGGACCGCTGGTCCTCGATTTCTCGAGACGCAGGCCTGTGGTCCCGCTCCAGCGCCTCCTTGCGCCATTGGAACAATGACGCAAGGGCTCTCGCTTCCAGGTCCCATGGAGGGGCCCCGGCTAGGAGACATGCAGCCTCGCCGGAGATCGTGCGGTACCCCCGTATGGTTCTGACGGCCAAGGTTCTAAGTGGTCTGTTTAACAGAGTCACGTTCCCCTTGACCGCCAACCTATCCGCCCATACGGGAGCCCCGTATAGGGCCATACTCCGCACGATCCCCAGGTACAGTCTCCTGCAGGAGGCGTTGGGTCCCTTTAGGTTGGGCATCAGTCGCGAAAGCGCGACCGATGCCTGCGTCACCTTGGGGACCAAACTTCAGAAATGTGGTCCGAAGTTCCATCGGCTATCAAGTACGATCCCTAGGTATTTCATCGAGGGCTTGATGCCGATGCTAACGCCTCCCACATTTATGCTGGAACCTTCTGGTGGACCGTTCCGAGGTCTGTGAAAACACAGAACCTCGGACTTGTGCAAGGCCACCTCCAGTCCCAGCTGCCGTATCCGACCCACGACTCGAGCAACACCCGTCGTGACCTTGAGTGCTGCCTCCTGGTACGTTGCACCCCGCGCCGTGACGAGGGTATCGTCGGCGTAGCACGTTATGCTGACACCCCTAGGCAACGCACCCCGAGGAATACACACTAGAAATGAATGTGTTTTCTATTAGAAGTCATTGAAACGCGTTTTTTTTCTATGCGAATAGCTCGCATTTACTTATTCATGCACTAGAGAATATCTCAGTTTTAACTGTATTATTATTTAAAACTGAATTACCTACTTACAGTGATTTCCTTGTTTAGTTACCTCAAAATGTGGCTTGAAGCATGGTCCCCAGCGAGAGAGTATCCACGCCCAGACCCACTACGAGGTCCTGGCGCTGACTCGCCCACGCTGAGCACTCCACCAACGTGTGGAGTGCGGTGTCGTCGTCGGAAACCTCGCAGTGTTGACACCGGGGTGTGACCTCACGATGCATGCGAAACAGATATCTACCGAAGCATCCATGCCCGGCAACGATCTGCGTCGCACGGTACGTGAGGTCACCATGCTGCCTCTGCAGCCAATCGTCCATGATCGGTCTCACCGCCGCGATGAAGATGGCACCCCCCTTGGGTTGCTCAAGTCGCACCCCTCCATGACTCCATGAGATCCTGGCGGAGTTGGGACCGCTGGTCCTCGATTTCTCGAGACGCAGGCCTGTGGTCCCGCTCCAGCGCCTCCTTGCGCCATTGGAACAATGACGCAAGGGCTCTCGCTTCCAGGTCCCATGGAGGGGCCCCGGCTAGGAGACATGCAGCCTCGCCGGAGATCGTGCGGTACCCCCGTATGGTTCTGACGGCCAAGGTTCTAAGTGGTCTGTTTAACAGAGTCACGTTCCCCTTGACCGCCAACCTATCCGCCCATACGGGAGCCCCGTATAGGGCCATACTCCGCACGATCCCCAGGTACAGTCTCCTGCAGGAGGCGTTGGGTCCCTTTAGGTTGGGCATCAGTCGCGAAAGCGCGACCGATGCCTGCGTCACCTTGGGGACCAAACTTCAGAAATGTGGTCCGAAGTTCCATCGGCTATCAAGTACGATCCCTAGGTATTTCATCGAGGGCTTGATGCCGATGCTAACGCCTCCCACATTTATGCTGGAACCTTCTGGTGCACCGTTCCGAGGTCTGTGAAAACACAGAACCTCGGACTTGTGCAAGGCCACCTCCAGTCCCAGCTGCCGTATCCGACCCACGACTCGAGCAACACCCGTCGTGACCTTGAGTGCTGCCTCCTGGTACGTTGCACCCCGCGCCGTGACGAGGGTATCGTCGGCGTAGCACGTTATGCTGACACCCCTAGGCAACGCACCCCGAGGAATACACACTAGAAATGAATGTGTTTTCTATTAGAAGTCATTGAAACGCGTTTTTTTTCTATGCGAATAGTTCGCATTTACTTATTCATGCACTACAGAATATCTCAGTTTTAACTGTATTATTATTTAAAACTGAATTACCTACTTACAGTGATTTCCTTGTTTAGTTACCTCAAAATGTCTACAAGCATACTAATAATATCTACAGGTAAAGATATTTTGAATAGTGAAGGATTATTACTAGTGGTTCTGTGAAACGTAGACTTCGGGAGCGGTTTTGTTTAGAAAATATCTTCTTTAATTTTCTTTATTACTCTTTAATTTGTCATCCAATCTAAAAAATATCATTTAAATGTTATTCATTGTAAGCAAAGAGTGTGTGTGTAAAGTTTCATGCAAAACGGAAAACTCAAACATAATCTGACAGAACCCGTGGATGGGTACAGGCGAAAGAAATTCTCCCCAGTCTGCAAGTTGAAAAGGAGCCTTCGGTCGCTTCGCTCCCTCAGTCAATAACCTAATCTTTCACTCAAAAGCTAGGTACCTATTGTATAAATCTTAATGCAACTTTACTATAACATACGCCGCCTTTTTGACTATACCACAAAAGAGGTAGGCAGAGGTGCATTACACACCCTCAATTTGTCAGTAATTTTGTTAATCCGTACGTAATTAGGGGGCCAGCCTATTGTTATTACCGGATACGATAGAAACTCCATAACCACTCTGTAACATTGAAACCAAAATTCAAACAGCCAGGACAGATATTACATACCCATTTAGAAATTCTCCAGTCCCAGCTAAGTGTCTAGGCAGAAGATAAACAAGAGCCAATCCGAGAAAGAATTTAATCGATGAGTCACATCCCAAACACTTTCTAAAACAAATTTAATATATCTTTACGGACTTTATAACACCAATAATACTATTCCAACTCTTAATGACTCATACAGGTACTTGAGATTAATCGATTGGGGTAATTACGTAGCCATTAGATAAAAATGGAACTGTATAATCGGTGTTACATTAGCAAAACAAGACTTTAATAACCTAGAAAGAGTTAAAATTCAACGCAAGACGTTACCGAACTGAAAATCCGCGGTACGTACGTAAAGTTTGATATTATTGAGCGAAGCGAGCATTGCGAGCGGAGCTCCTTATCAGGTGACTCCAATGCAACTCGATGTGAAATTGTTTCTCGACAACTACCAACCGATTTTCATGATTTTTTCACTCAAAAATCAAGCATTCTCAGGAGCAGGTTTTGTTTGAGACCGAATTTTGATTTAGGACCCTCAAAAAAAGTTATTGACATATTTTTGGTCAATAACTTTTTTTGAGGGTCTCAAACAAAACCTGCTCCTAATAGATTGATAAATGCCTTAACAGAAATAGTCGCTCAATTGCATGCTGCAGCGCAGTACCACGGCAGCAACTGCAGCTCCTAGTTATTATGGTTTTCTTAGTGACTTAGTGTTTGTTCAGGGATCATGTAAAACAGCTGGATTTTAATGATATTTAGTAAGAAGATTGAATTTAATAAGTTCCCCTGAGGAACGAGAATCTTCACTATAAAAAAACCGTTGGAGCCACAGGAACCCGCTATTTTGTATGTTACTCATAGCACAGGCTTTTTTATTCTTTTTTTTGTTTCGCGAGACCGCGGCCACTCCCATGTCCATTGCTGCGGGCGTCTCTAGTGACACCAGAAGGTATTTCCAGTGGCTCATAGCACAGGTCTGTTTCGTTTAGGACTACATAGCGTTGTATACAATTTTCCTAACATATTTAAGTACCTATTTAGACAAAAAAAAAACTTTTTGGTTTACGCATATTTATTTGTTTTATTCGCCATGCTTGTGTTGTCTTTCTTTTTTTTTTGACCAAAGTCATTATGATAGTTGCTTATTGATCTCTGACTAAGATACAGTTGAGTTTATGGATCAGTGATCGTCACTTAAGTTCATGAACTGACCGAGGTCAAATCGACGACCCAAGTAGACTGCATTTGGCCTACTTGGGGTTATTTACCACATTGTCATTCAGGACAAAGCATGTTTTATTGTATAGTTAACTAAAATTAATATTGATTGACGATTCAACGTTCAGCCTAAACCTCTGATCGTAGAAACCTAAAACTTGGAAGGCGTGTTTTTATATAGCGTATGTATACTTCCGATAAGAAAGGATTTTCCAAAATTCTACTCCTAAGGGGGTGAAAGAGGGGGACGAAGTTTTTACGGGACAACGTGACTCCTCTGTAAATCAAGACTTGCTGTTAATCAATTAGTTTCAATGTTGTATGGCCCACTACCTAATATTATCTTATCTATATCTATTTGTATTTGTATTTTTGTGTGTATGTTTGTAATGAATAAACTCAAAAACTACTGTGCCGATTTCAAAAATTCTTTCACCATTGGAAAGCTACCTTCACCCTGAGTAACATAGGCATAGGAACCGGGAACGAGTAAACTAAATCACGCGGGCGGAGCTACGGCTATCATCTAGTACATTATAAAATTCTCGTGTCAGTCTTAGTTACCATACTCCTCCGAAACGGCTCGACCGATTTTTATTAAATATTATATGCATTTTCAGTAGGTCTGAGATTAAACTACCATCTATTTTTCGTACCCCTAAGTGATGAGGAAGTCGCCGGGACAGCTATAATATTTTGTTTTCAGTACTCCTATACTCAAGCCATGCGAAATTTTGTTATAGGCAAATCAATAAATAAAATAGAAATAATCTTAAACAAATCTACTGGTTCTGATAGTACCAAGGTTACCTGAAGCTCTAACAAAATAAAACCCATTATGAAATGTAATTTTATATTCACGTGAGCAATTTTAAATTAATTTTGAATTTGCCGTATTAGTTTCGTTCCTAAACACTAGTACCTAAGTACTTTACCTTCTGCGTGTGAACCAGAGACGCCCGGCAACGGACGTTAGAGCGGCCGCGGAATGGGCCGCAGAATTTAAAAAAAAGGACCCAAGTAATAGGTAGTTAATGAAAGACGTAGATGCCTTGTTTTATGAGTACCATGTTATGATTATGAAGCTCAACTCTGTGAACGACCCCATATCACAGAATAGGGAATAGTACCCATACCAAGACCCAGACCATATTCAGATACAGTTTGTACCTAGTTAGGTATATTATTCTAGTAAGATATTTCATTAGGTACGTATTTTTGCCTACTTATGACATGACAATAGAAGATACGAAACTCATCGCAACCCTTTTCCAAGTGTATTGTTGTTAGAATATAGGTAACTTGAATTATAATGATATTAACTCCATCTACACTGATCAATATAAAAATCATTTACTTAGTCTCAATTAAGTTTTATACTGACTGCTATTTGACTGCCTCGGTGGCTCAGTGCAGTATGCGACTACCGCCCCTGAGGTCCCAGGTTCGATTCCGGGTCGATTCGAATTATTTGTGTGATCCACAAATGTTTGTTTCGGAGTTTGGGTATTTTCTATGTATAATATGTATGTATTTTTAGTTTTAATGTTTAATTGTATGTATCTATGGGCCGTAGAATAAGTTAATATAAGATCTGTAACTTTTCTGACGTAGCCTGATAATAAATGAATAAATTAAAAAAAAATTAGAAATATATAAGTATGTTTATCAGTCGTCTAGATCCCATAACACAAGCTTATATTAGCTTAATTTGGGCTAGATGACGTTGTGTGAGAATGTCCAAAAATATTTATATATTATTATTATTATTTAAGTATATACTTATACATTCATTCCGCTCGAAGGAACAGAACTAAACGTCCTTGCCACCTACGTGTGTACGTTGTCAGCAATGAAATTAGTGTTATTCATTACAATAGAAACAAAACAACTTAATATGAATCATTGCTAGGAATACTAAAATAGACTAAGGCGATGATATAGTTATAAGATAAAACCGGGCAAGTTCAAGTCAGACTCGCGCTCGAGGGGTTTCGTACCACTATCTTATTCTGTTACACTAGTACGGTGTCTTGCGCGGTGCTTCGCGCCCCACCACGCCCTAGGTTTTGGCCTCTAACTTTTGACCCCTTAGGGCTAGGTCAAATTTTGCTTGGCTTGCCTCCAGATCGAGGGCTATCCATAGAGGGGTCAACCATCATTGGAGCATAAGCAGTTCTCGAGAGCTAAGGGGGGACAAAAATTACATTCCCCATTTCTATATATAAATATTGTTGTTAGCAGCAACAGAAATGGGTATCTCATCTGTGAAAATTTCAACTGTCTAACTATCACGGTTCATTAGATGCCTGTTGACAGACGGACAGCGAAGTTTTAGTAATAATGTCCCGTTTTACCCTTTGAGTATATGCACCTTAAAAAGAACCTTTGTACTACTTTCCTCGTAATACTCGTAAGTACCGAATTCCGCGGAATTCCTAATCTGAATTGAAAACACGTAGGTTGCAGATAGGTATTGTTATCGTATCATTGTTTCAATGTTCTTAGGTTTAATCGATTATAATAATTTAATTTCTAGTTAAGTGGTTATAGTTTTAATACTTATTGATTTATTAAACAGTCACTATACAACATTACTTAACTTAAACCAGCTGCTAACTTGTTCGCACCTTATGAATAAACATCAAGGCGAAACTTCATACGGTCATACCACATTCGCACGTTAAAGCAATATATTCCACATGTCTGTTGTAACTTCTAAAAAATGTTGATGACACTTCGTAGTTATGTTAGTATATTCATAATAATTGATCTATGACCTAATAACATAAGCACCCAGGCAATAGATAGCTTACATTTTTTTTTTTTTAGTTCCTCGGCCCAAGGCCGCGGCCGCTCTAACGTCCGTTGCCGGGCGTCTCTGGTTACAAGCAGAACGTATTTCCAGTGGCGCCCGGCGGAGATAGCTTACACTATGATAAAGCTGAGCTTTGATATCACAAATATTTTCTTGATAACTCGAATAAAATTAAGTGACGCTCACCTGCGGTATTTCTCCTTTTTCGATTCAATCGGTAGCAATACCGGTTCCGTGGACTTGGAAATGCACCATTCGTTCACTGCACTCACTGTAAGGAACTCCGAGTCTGGCGCATGGCACACTTCAGAGCCAAACTCGTCCGAGGACACAGTAATACTGTCATATTTTTGATATGGAACCATGTCAAACGATGATATAGATTTAATACTAACATTGTCATAGTTAATACGATCACCAGATTCACCTGAAGAAAGAGACACGTTGTCTCTGCCGTCACTCTGTACGTCACTATCTTCCTCGTTTATCAAAGTATTTGTAGAGTGATCGTTTGATATAGTTTCCACAGCACTATCATCTACATTGATAACATATTCCTTTCCATCACTTAAATTATCACTATTAGAGTCACTACTACTATCTGACGAAGCCGAGTCGGGATTTCCAATTAGAACTTCTTCATCTTCATTGTCTGATGGGTCTGACCTCTTTAGCCTTAATAACTTTTCTATATCTTTTTGTGTAACACCGTAAGACCAATGCCGTTCTCCTGTAGGCGCTTGACCTCCTGCTGTTGATTTTTTCCTCATAACAGGAGGTTGTCGGGATCGTCTTGCTATCATTGGTGAAGAAGGCGGTGTAGTATAGGAAAACGGTTTTTGTCTGAGTGTCACCTCCTCTGGAATAGGCGATGCAGCTTCTGGTGAATAACTATCTTGAAACTGTACAGGAGGTGGTGGAGCAGGTCTGTGAGGTACTAAAACATCCATACCCGACTTTCTATCAGATATAAAACCTGATGAACTAGATTCGAAACTACGTTCCGAAGCATTAGACAGAATAGAATTTACAGATACTGTTGAATTTCTGTCCTGCGACCTTGTTACCGGACTCAGGTGTTGATAATGCGATTGAAAAGGATTAACTACACTTGTTAAACTTCCCAAGTTTGGGTCTCTGCACTTTGATAACGACTCTCTAGAGTCACTTAAATTATGAACATTGGTTTTTTCAAAGCGTAAAATCATATCTTTAACACTACGCCGTTCCTTCCGGATAATAACATCGTCTTCATCGGAAGCATTCCCGGAAGAGGAATGCAGCTCGTGGTCGAGCCGGGTGCAGAATTCTTCCTGTGTCATGGCGTAATGTCGACAAACACACACTTGCACAAACACTAGGAAAAGTAGACGAGTTCATATCAAAGTGTACACAGTGCGCACAAAGCGACACGCGCGCTCTCGTGATAACAAAACACGACTGAGTAATCGACTTGAACTGTCAGGCAGCCAGCGCCCGCGCCACACCACACCGCCACCGCCTTCGTATAGCGGGCAGTTGATATTTTGCGTAGATAGATTGTTCAAGTGTTAATGGAACATACATATAGATCAACTTATATTGGACAATGATGAGACAGAAATAACATGATAATAAATGCAAAGATAACACAAGGACTGTATTTACTATGTATAATGTCCTGCTTCAAGATATCCAGTTTTAGGATTAAGATATTGACTTATTTGTCTACAGAGCGAATATCCAATTAATGATTTAAACAGAGTTAATTTGACAGTACTAGCAGCTCGCCGACTTACTCAAGGAAGTTACAGGTATAATTTCGAGCATTTTTTTCGAAAATGTGGGTAGTTATTCAGACCTCAAGATAATTGTCTCTGCTTGCCTACACACATCACAAAAGGTGACAATTAAGGGTCATTACCTAACACTTTGACACCCGAGATTTCCCCTTCAGCGGGTGTGTGTGTGGCACTACCGCTTATTTTATAAACAGCTACCTGTGTTTCCGATTGTTCACTTTTAGGTGTAACAATGTTACAGTTAAAACATCTGTTACCAAACGTTACTATAATACCTACTACCTATCTACTGAAACGAATTAATCAAATAATAATTACCTATTTCAAATAGTCCTAGTACCTATTTGAGTTTTGGCTGACTAAACCCAGAGTGGAGAGATTGCAGGTACTTATGACACATTGGTTCTGGCTGCTAGGTGCGAGGTTGGATTACAGATTTGTTACTTATTTTTTAATGTAGGTAGGTATGTACTTATATGGTGCCCATTAACAGTAATAGTCTTGCCCTTCTTTTACGGGTATTGCTGCTTACTCCTTGGGGATACCGGCGTGATTATACGACGAGTTTTTTTGTTTATGTTTAAGCTCAGACACCCTGACAAGAATTTTAATCCAAAAGATTAACAATAAAAAAACTCGAAGAAAAAAATCAAAATAAAGAAAATTGACAAAGTTATAGGCCTGTAACAATTGTACTGTTTTAACATGAGCTGCTTCTATAGTGACGTGTGACGGTGAAAACATCCCATCTCCGTCTAATTCACAAGTGTCATTACAGGGCATTGCCTCCTAAACAAACACCTACACACTATCGGTGTTACAGACAGTCCCTTTGCAGGGCTTGCATGGCTGAGGACGAGACGGTCAGCCATCTAATCCTGCGCTGTGAGGAAGTCCAAAACTACAGGGCAAGGCATCTCGGGTCTCCAGGATCAATCCCTGAAGCTCTGCACAACATGCGGGGCCTGCTGGCGTTCCAGGAAGAGATCGGTTGGCTCGAGTGAGAGTCCCACCCACACGCAAAACCCGCGCACTAGACGTGGACTTGCGGAGATCAGCCCGTGACTACAAGTACAAGTAGTGGTTCTAATTTTGAGCAAAGTTCTTTCAGGTTTGCACTTTACAATAAAACACGCTATATGGTGATTAAGGAACAGTTGGCATTTTAGTCTGCATATAAGTAATAAGTTATTAATTACGAAACTACAACGTTAAGTAAGTTTAAGTTATTAGCAATGAGATTAGATAATTAATTTAAAAGAACTATGTATTCGGGTATTCCCAAAATATTCCATAATCAAGGCGCTAAACCCTACTATAGATTTCTGGAAGATACTTTATGATACTTTTGGAAGATAATTGACTGAGGGAGCGAAGCGACCGAAGTCTCCGTTTCAACTTGCAGACTGGGGAGAATTTCTTTCGTTTGTACCTCTAAATCTCTACATCTACGGGTTCTGTCAGATCATGTTTGCGACCGTATTTATCAACCGATTTTTATTAAACTTTACACACACACTCTTTGCTTACAATGAATAACATATGAATGATATTTTTTGGATTGGATGAAAAATTAAAGAGTAATAAAGAAAATTGAAAAATAAATTTTCTAAACCAAGCTCCCGAAGTCTACGGTCTGTCAAGAATGCAATCCGTAACCATAGCAACCCATATAAATAAAACAGAATAAAATGAAAAGTCATGCAAATAAATACAACTATAAGCGAACTTTGTATCGTCTCAAATATTAAAAGAAAAAAAATATATATTTCATGCAAATGTATGTATTATTAATTATAATTGAAAAACGCGACGGACGGACAGACAGATATAAGAATAAACAAAGCCACTCCCGAAGTCTACGGTTCACAGAACCACTAGCTTAAGCCCCCCATATACGGGACGATTCATCGTTACGATCCATCGCTTTAGACCGATCGAAACGACGGATCTGTAATGTATGTTACGATCGTTAACCATGCAATCATGAATATCGTAACGATGAATCAATAGTGCTCTCAATCATCAATCAATCAATAGGGCTCTTGCGATTAACGATCAATAATCAATCAATAGGGCTCTTGCGATTAACGATTCGATTTTTGTTCCTTAATTCATTTAAAATATTTACATGCGAATACTGATATCGCTTTAATAGCAGCTGACCTCTGGGGCATCTCTGTGTATTTAGTAAATTCTTTTATTGAAATGGTTGCTCCTGAACTAGTAATAATATTTAATAATTGTGTTGATAGTGGTGTGTTCCCTGATTTAATGAAATCTAGTAAATTAATTCCCCTGTTTAAATCGGGTAGTACTTCAGATCCGTCCAATTTCCGTCCCATTTCTGTACTACCTACATTTAGTAAAATTTTTGAAAAAAATATGCTTAATCAAATGCAAAATCACTTTAACGTTAATAAACTTTTACATACAAAACAATTCAGTTTCACTCGTGGTCGGTCCACCACTGATGCCGGAATTAAATTATTAGAGTGTATATACAGGGCCTGGGATGAGTCATATGATGCTTATGGTGTATTCTGTGACTTATCTAAGGCCTTCGATTGCGTTCAACACCAGACTTTAATTAAGAAAATTGATCATTACGGAATCCGGGGGACGGCCTTGAATTTCGTCAATTCTTACTTAAGTGATAGGGTCCAGAAAGTAGTGATCAATGGTAAACAGTCACCTGGTTCTCCTGTAGCAATGGGGGTACCGCAGGGTTCAATTTTGGGACCTTTTCTTTTTCTAGTATATATTAATGATCTCCCTCACCTCATAAGAGACGACCACGAGGTAGTTTTGTTTGCTGATGACACTTCTTTAATATTTAAAGTTAAACGTGGACAGCGCGAACTTGACGATGTAAACATTGCCCTCTCTAGGATAGTCCACTGGTTTTGTGCTAATAATTTATTATTAAATGAAAATAAAACTAAATGTGTAAGATTCACCTTACCTAATGTAAGACTTGTTAAAACCAGTGTTAAGGTTAGGGATGATATAATAGAATTCGTCGATGACACTGTCTTTCTGGGCATAACGTTAGACTCCAAATTGCAATGGGGGCCTCATATCGGGAAAATTTCGGCCAGGCTTAGTTCAGCAGCCTATGCTGTCAAAAAGATCCGACAACTTACACACATTAAAACGGCGCGTCTTGTCTACTTCAGCTACTTCCACAGTATCATGACATATGGCATACTACTGTGGGGTAACGCTGCCGATATTGAATGCATCTTTGTGTTGCAGAACAGGGCTGTCCGGACTATCTATGGAATGGGGTCTCGGGAGTCATTAAGAGATAAGTTTAAGCATATTAACATCCTTACAGTGTATTCACAGTATATTTATGAAATTTTATTGTATACCCACAAGAACAAAAGTAAATTTGTGAAAAATAGTGATAATCATAATCTAAACTTAAGAAATAAGGATAAACTGGCTGTTCCTACATTTAGGCTTCATAAAGTGAGTAATTCTTTTGCGGGGAACTTTATTCGAATGTACAATACATTGACAACCGAAATAGCAAATTTATCTGTTAATAAATTTAAAAAACTAATAAAACGTAAATTGTGTCATAAAGCTTATTATAGTATTAATGATTTCTTAGATGACAAGGCTGCCTGGTTGTAACACGAATTGCTCCTTTCTAAATAACTCTGTATTAGATTTAAGATGAAATATTTTGGAAAAAAGCCGAACTGAGTTTCTTGAGGGCTCTTCTCAGTCTCGTTGCATTTTGGAGCCCTCGGTAGAGTCACACCAACTTTTGACGAATCTAAATAATTTTCTAAAGATTTCAAAGATAATAAACGTTATTTTATTTATATTTTATTTTATTTTATAGCCATTTCTTAACCCACACTTTTCTAGATTTTCTTATTTTCTTCTGTAACATAATCAAAGTTACCGCCACAGACGAGAAAAGAAGTACGTTTTCCATTTTACAGGACACGTATTGAATTTTTGAGCACGTCTTTATCGTTCCATTTCAAATGTATAAATTATCGATCGTAACGACCAATCGCTTCGTGTATGAGCGGCAACACTACAGATCAATCGTTTCGATCTGTCGGTAGCGATGGATCGCAACGATGAATTGTACCGTACCTATATGGGGGTCTTAAGAATATTAATACTAGGATTTTTTTGTAAATAAAAGTGAATGAACTAGTTGTCTTTACACAATATAATATAGGTAATAAATAAAGTCACTTCCGCTGTCGGTTCCCTTAAATCTTGTAACTACACAACGGATTTTAATGCAGTTTTTGACAATAGAGAGTTCATGAGGAAGGTTTTATGAAACAATACTTACGATTTACTACAACGATATCTAGTGTGCACTTTCCGAACCAGTAACCAAGCTCTCTCAGCAGACATCATGGTTTTTAAAAATACTAGCAATATGTAGAGCAGCGGCATACATTTACGTTAATAGTTTCCTCACTTTATTAACAGGTGGCGCTTTTATAAAAAGCCTAATGAAAATAATACTACGTTTCTTCCCAATGTTCGTTTGGATTGAGGAGCCATTTCTCGTATCTTAATAAAATGAATATACTTATTTAGTAGTAAGTATAAAAAAATTGTTTTTGATTTTGTAGTACCTATAACACTTGAAAAGTTATAACATAAAGGTCGCTCCTCAATCTTGTAAACATTGTATGTACCTAAAAACCAAATTACTTTACAATATTCCTTAAGAATTTGCTATGAGGGTGACCATATTTTATGAATGATTTTTGAAAAGTAATTTTGTTTTTTAGAGACCAAATACATACAATGTTGATGTGTATGTGTACATAATGTATTTGTTAGTGTCTATAGTACAGTCAATTATTTATTATGCATAACGTCTGGATTGAGGAGCCAGTTAGTGGACATCACAAGCAAGAAGTGTGTTTGTGTCCCTTTTCACTACCGTACAATATGGTTGAGACCGCGTTGTTGTTTAATGTACACGTACAGAAGCAAGGTGGTGAAAATGTTCCAAATCTCCCAATCCACTCTTTATTATTCACTGAATCTTATCCTACACAACTAACGAACTGAGATGGGTAATTTATTTACAATAAGAATTACAATATACAAAATAAACATAATTATAGACCAAAAATACCTACATTACAAAATTTCGTTTAAAAAATCCTCCGCGTCATTGCCAACCAGGAAGGTTCCCAGAATGCTGGCTGTGTTGCCACGTTGGATGGCGATACTTATCTTTGGGCCAGAAAATAGCCAGCCTTCTGGTCCTGAGAAGCATCGATTAGGCGTTTAGCAATGTCTCTATAAAGGCGGCGAGCACTCGGACCCCATGACCCCAGTGTCTCAACCCCAAACGGCTCAAATATGTATTCACCTGCTAGGTTGATGCAGCAGCAGCGCCGGCACATCCGGATGTGCTTGGAAGGTGTGAAGGTGCTAAGGTGTCAACGCATGTAGCGTCCCACACCAAAGGCCTTCCCATCTTCCACGGTAGCAAAGACATACCGTCCGGTCTCTTTCCATCGCTTCGTGCTAAACCATTTGGTTCACGTACGGCCGGAAGACCTGCGGTGGAAAGAGCCCTACGAATTATGTCGTTTAGAATAGCGGGCCGAGGTATACGACCTGCGCTTCTGCTACAAGAAAGGCCATGGTGCCCCAGATTATCGACGGCCACTCCACAGGTGCAATGATGCGGGGATATACAAGGTGTACCCAGCCGAAGGCAAGTGGCAATGCGGAAGGTTGTGTCGTCCAACATTGTACCGATGTTGGGCGATGGGAGCGCCTGGATCCATAACCCTGAGTCCCATTCTCCAACAGCTAGTAGGCGTGCACGCTCTGAAATATTGACAGAAGTGTCAATTAGTGTATTAATTCTCAATTTACAGAGCGGTGAATCCCACAGTCGCTGTGAGCCTAGGTGTGAGGGCAGGTCAGTGTCGGAGCAAGACATCCTCTAAGCATTTATGACATCGGTCTTGCATCGCACCTCGGAATCAATCAGTGTATTTGACAAAATTTTCCTGACTAATTCTTCGGTGCTATGGACAACCGAACGAACTTAATACTAAATGATAAAAAAAATTGGGCATTAATTGAACTACTACTTCTTTGAAAAATGACGAGTCGTAAGTAATGGTCTGACTGAGGAGCCACAGTTTATAATGTATGGTAACTTTGTTATTGTTAATACTACCGAGCTCAGATTTTGCCTACTAAATACTCTCAAATGCTACAAAATCATACCAAATTATTATGAACATTAATCCATGATGTTCCTAGTTCTAACTTAATCCAAACATTTAGATCGAGAGCTCACCCTTATGTTCTTATAACTTTTGAAGTATTATACTACAAAATCGAAAAGTGATCCTACAAAACTAATAACTTACTACTAAATAAGAATATTAATTTTATTAAGATACGAGAAGTGGCTCCTCAATCCAACGGACATTCCTCACTTGGTATTTTTTGCTACGAGTACATTGCTCATTCAATTTGAGGTTATTCTAAAAAGTAGTTCTTTATCTCCTAACCCAAAAAGGGTAGGCAGCGGTGTTTATTACTTCCTCATTTCGCCAGTGATTTTACTAGAGTGCAACCCGGTCGCCATGACAATGGATTATGTGACAAAGCCTATATTTAAAAGCTCATTCTTAAAAAAAATATGTAGGTACATCACCAGTTTAATTTGCATTTAAAATACTTCTGTAACTAGGTACTACCCTGAATTGTAATGAAAGAAAAAATTAGAAAGCCCGCCTAAATTGTGTTACAAAAAGTGGTTTCCTTGTTGAAGTGAATTTATTTACATTTCAATAGAAACCTTCGTGGGTTTTCTAAAAGAAAATGTAGAGAATTATAACTAGGTATGCAATGCATGCTGCTAATTGCAAATGTTGAGCGGAGCAAATGTTTTTATTACCAGAATCAGAATCGAACACTTAAATTAATTAATCGAATGAAAGAAAAATCTATTTTCATTGCTAAAGCACGTGTTTCCATGGCAACCATTTATTCATCTGGTTTTTCGGTGATTATTCCTCGATGGTGCCTCCGATTTCGATAAAGAACTTTTCGTCGATGTCCAGGACATTTTCGGTGATTATTTCTCCGTGGTCAGCTCTATTTTCATGATTTCAGATATATGCACTCCCGGGTATGATGTCGACCAGCATGCCAAAT
Organism: Nudaria mundana; assembly: GCA_963556515.1. NCBI lineage: Eukaryota > Metazoa > Arthropoda > Insecta > Lepidoptera > Erebidae > Nudaria > Nudaria mundana. The sequence goes on from OY748291.1 coordinate 9,223,852, forward strand.
TTGGTCAAAATCGGTCGAGCCGTTTCGGAGGAGTAGACGCACAAACGATTTACACTTGTCGCCTAAGATTGAGCTCCGCTCAATGAGTGTTAAGCTAACCCACTTACTAGGTGTGCACGGCGGCAAAGATTAATAAATAGTTAATACGTAGATTAATAAATTAGTTACACAGATTAATAAATAGTTACTACGTAACGGCGGGTCGTGGTGCAAAATTGAGCTGAAGCGAGACTTTCTATCACGGTATATAACTCACTCGCTAGCTGATTTTCCGCGATCTGACTTGATTTTATTAAAAAAAATTTTTTTTATTTTTTCTGGTTTCTTTTTTTTGTATTAATGGTCTACTTGACCTCTTTTAATGTCATATGTATGGCGCACGCATTATGTGTAATTCTTTTGGTATAACTATTTAAGTCCTCCTGGAACAGGCTTTTCGGTGATTATTCCTCCGTGGTCACTTCGATGTTTCTGATTTCAGATATATGCACTCACGAGCATGGTCACTGCCACCATGCAAAGTTTGAGGAAGATCAGTTCAGCGGTTCAGGAGGAGTATACCGGCAAGTGAAAACCCTCGAGTGTAGAAATAGGAGCTTCACTCGCCTTCGGCTCGCTACAGTTCAGTTGGCGTGGTCGGTAATGCATCGGCTTTAGACGACGGAGTATTATATTCCCGGATAAAATCAAATATTTAAAGTATGGACTTGCATAATGGATTAGCGCGTTATTATAGTCATGGTCACAAAATACGGCCAAATGAGCAGTACTACCCAATATACCTACAAATAAAATACTTGTAAACAAAATATCATATTATAGGTTTTATAATCAATATGTTTTATACATGTGGACTGCGGTGGCGTAGTTGGTAGTGAATCTGCTTTCAACGCCGCCGGAGTCTCAGCGTTGATTCCCGGTCTAGACAAACTTTGTGTGTTGACACGTACATTTGTGCTGAAGTCTGGGTGTTTCCTATGTATTATATGTATGTATTTACAAATATATATATATTATTATCAGTTTATCTAGTACTCATATCACAAGCTCTGCTTAGTTTGAGACTAGATGGCGTTGTCTGAATTGTCCTAACATATTAATTTATTTAATTTTTTTTATTACAATAATTTAATCTATGTCCAGTCGTCTAAAAGAGCCTTCCGCCATAAGGTTATCAGTTACTGGAGGTCCCACACGTTTTAATTCATCGGTACCGAAGGTTTCTTCCAGTTTCATCCATGGCTGATATTCCTTCAGTTTTGATACCCAGTATTCTGAAACAGTAAGAAGACAACACTTACAAAATACACTGACACTGACACAACAACCGACTTCAATTTACGGAAATGGGACCAAATAATTGTCGGAATGGGACCAAATCTAAATGGGACCATTCGGGAAGTTGTAGATTTTTTTTCAAAATCGGTTCACTCAGTCCAAAGATATAAGGTAACATACAAACATAAAAAAACATAAAGTCCTAAAAAATTCTCATTTTTTGGAAGTTGGTTGTAAAACAAGTTCGAGTTTCTTGGTTCTCAATACCTATTTGATTAAAAGTAGGTATACGAAATATTAATGTTTTATATCATAACTCGATAGCAAAGCAATTAAATAGGTATATTAAAATGACAACAGCAGAAGTATATTTATCAAAACAATGGTAAGTAAAAATTTTTTTAAGAAAAAACTTTTTAGCATTAATTAATAGCATTAATTTTTCGCAGAATCAAAAGGACAACAAAACGTCGACAATTGTTTCACCTCTAAACGAGGCATTATCAAGACTGTCTCAGAGAGAACAGCAAAATTCGTGGTTGGAACGTGTTTGCTTATAAGTAAACGCGTGCAAATTTCATTATCGCGATGTAGGATTCTTTACAATAACCAATGTGGGTAGAAACCTCAGATCATGCTAACTAAGTTCCAAAAATAGGTATTCACCAATACTTGACCTTATCTGTTTGATTTAATTACTGTCTCTTGATAAGTTGCATAGAAAACCCAAATAACCCACACAAACCAACAACAGTTAATGTGTCTGTCTGTTCGCAAACAGATTAAGTAAGGGAGATGTGTGAAAATCTATTTGTTCGTTGAGTAAGGTGTCCGCATCTCTTCTATATTTATCAAACAAAGTCTTTCTCCACTAACAGCATCACTATTCTGATTAAATTAAAATTCTTGTGAATGTGCGTATGATTTACCCACTTACTAGGTGTGCACGGCGGCAAAGATTAATAAATAGTTAATACGTAGATTAATAAATTAGTTACACAGATTAATAAATAGTTACTACGTAACGGCGGGTCGTGGTGCAAAATTGAGCTGAAGCGAGACTTTCTATCACGGTATATAACTCACTCGCTAGCTGATTTTCCGCGATCTGACTTGATTTTATTAAAAAAAATTTTTTTTATTTTTTCTGGTTTCTTTTTTTTGTATTAATGGTCTACTTGACCTCTTTTAATGTCATATGTATGGCGCACGCATTATGTGTAATTCTTTTGGTATAACTATTTAAGTCCTCCTGGAACAGGCTTTTCGGTGATTATTCCTCCGTGGTCACTTCGATGTTTCTGATTTCAGATATATGCACTCACGAGCATGGTCACTGCCACCATGCAAAGTTTGAGGAAGATCAGTTCAGCGGTTCAGGAGGAGTATACCGGCAAGTGAAAACCCTCGAGTGTAGAAATAGGAGCTTCACTCGCCTTCGGCTCGCTACAGTTCAGTTGGCGTGGTCGGTAATGCATCGGCTTTAGACGACGGAGTATTATATTCCCGGATAAAATCAAATATTTAAAGTATGGACTTGCATAATGGATTAGCGCGTTATTATAGTCATGGTCACAAAATACGGCCAAATGAGCAGTACTACCCAATATACCTACAAATAAAATACTTGTAAACAAAATATCATATTATAGGTTTTATAATCAATATGTTTTATACATGTGGACTGCGGTGGCGTAGTTGGTAGTGAATCTGCTTTCAACGCCGCCGGAGTCTCAGCGTTGATTCCCGGTCTAGACAAACTTTGTGTGTTGACACGTACATTTGTGCTGAAGTCTGGGTGTTTCCTATGTATTATATGTATGTATTTACAAATATATATATATTATTATCAGTTTATCTAGTACTCATATCACAAGCTCTGCTTAGTTTGAGACTAGATGGCGTTGTCTGAATTGTCCTAACATATTAATTTATTTAATTTTTTTTATTACAATAATTTAATCTATGTCCAGTCGTCTAAAAGAGCCTTCCGCCATAAGGTTATCAGTTACTGGAGGTCCCACACGTTTTAATTCATCGGTACCGAAGGTTTCTTCCAGTTTCATCCATGGCTGATATTCCTTCAGTTTTGATACCCAGTATTCTGAAACAGTAAGAAGACAACACTTACAAAATACACTGACACTGACACAACAACCGACTTCAATTTACGGAAATGGGACCAAATAATTGTCGGAATGGGACCAAATCTAAATGGGACCATTCGGGAAGTTGTAGATTTTTTTTCAAAATCGGTTCACTCAGTCCAAAGATATAAGGTAACATACAAACATAAAAAAACATAAAGTCCTAAAAAATTCTCATTTTTTGGAAGTTGGTTGTAAAACAAGTTCGAGTTTCTTGGTTCTCAATACCTATTTGATTAAAAGTAGGTATACGAAATATTAATGTTTTATATCATAACTCGATAGCAAAGCAATTAAATAGGTATATTAAAATGACAACAGCAGAAGTATATTTATCAAAACAATGGTAAGTAAAAATTTTTTTAAGAAAAAACTTTTTAGCATTAATTAATAGCATTAATTTTTCGCAGAATCAAAAGGACAACAAAACGTCGACAATTGTTTCACCTCTAAACGAGGCATTATCAAGACTGTCTCAGAGAGAACAGCAAAATTCGTGGTTGGAACGTGTTTGCTTATAAGTAAACGCGTGCAAATTTCATTATCGCGATGTAGGATTCTTTACAATAACCAATGTGGGTAGAAACCTCAGATCATGCTAACTAAGTTCCAAAAATAGGTATTCACCAATACTTGACCTTATCTGTTTGATTTAATTACTGTCTCTTGATAAGTTGCATAGAAAACCCAAATAACCCACACAAACCAACAACAGTTAATGTGTCTGTCTGTTCGCAAACAGATTAAGTAAGGGAGATGTGTGAAAATCTATTTGTTCGTTGAGTAAGGTGTCCGCATCTCTTCTATATTTATCAAACAAAGTCTTTCTCCACTAACAGCATCACTATTCTGATTAAATTAAAATTCTTGTGAATGTGCGTATGATTTACCAAACCTCTAAAATATAATCTTTTAGCGCACTCACGGAAAAGGTAGTTCTCTCGTTCTCATATCCTCACAGCAACCGATTAATTATCAGCCTACAAATTAGCCTAATATCCACCCAGGGTTTCGTTTTACCATTTTAAATTATATTAAAATCGATTCAGACCATTTTACTTGATGCTGAAACAAACAACTATAAAATCTTAAAATGAAACCCAGTCCCTATTTTAGATTTTATAACTCAAGGACATTACGCCACTTTCTAGTGGTAACGCTAATTTTTTTATAAGCTAGCCTAGTTTTTACTTCAAGCAATCTTTCATATAAAACCAACCGGTAATCTCTGCAAAGGACTTGCCGTGACCTCCATATTCTTTAGGCAGTATTTCTATAGGAATGTGCTCTTTTAATTCGTCACAACGTTTATGAATCCTCAACTGAAAACAAAAAACAAAATATATTTTACTCAGGAAAATGGATTAATTGGAGGAATGTTGTGAAAAGATGATCGAACTATTGAATCAGCATTGAAAAAAGGTTGCAGAATGAGAAAGGGAGAGAAATGTGAATCCGATGAGCAAACGGTCATCGGATGCCAATCCTAAAAATTATATTATTAAGTATATCTGGAATTTAGATGTCACCTCGCTGACTTAGGTATATACTCGTATAAAACTAGCTGAAGTCCAAGTTTCCACAACTTTTAACTAGTTTTCACACATTACCATAATAAAAGATCAAGCAATCAGGATATTATGTATCTACTTTTCTAGCAGTGAAAGAATTTAACAGTGAAAAGATCACGAATTTCCTCATGGTATAGAGATAATGGCAAAAGTGTAAAAATTGGGACTGATACACAAACTGCGGACAATAATAGTTGGCCGCATGTTCAGTGCAATTATAAGGTAATAACTTACCCTCTGTTTCGCTTTTTCATTCAAGAATCCAGAGATCAAAGTAAATATTCTATCGACTCCTGATGGCAAATTCATGTGATGGCTACCTTTTAGCCGCAGTGGCATTGAGTCCTGTAACACAAGATGGAGTTAAGGGTACGAATTTTAGAATGAGTTAAGTGTGCCTACATTGGTACTCATCAGTTGTAACTCTGGAAAATTATAAGTTTGGATAGATTTGGTTAAAAATATGGACAACGATAAAGCTAGGTAACAATCGTCTAAAAACGTAAGAACCGTTTATTGAGACCTTCCATGTGGCCCTCATTCGGGTGCCATCGGGATTTTTCTATCACTTGGTAACGTCCACGTATGCAAGTATAATTGAGTTTTGAAATTGAGTGTAGTTTAAAAATAAAGTATAATTTATACTTTCGATTGTTGACACTTGGTGGAACTTATAGTACAACATTTTTTTTAAACTCACTTGTACACCATTCCACAAATATTTTATTTTCTATAAACTTTGACCGGTTTCACCTTTTGGCATGTATAATGGCATGCCATAAGCAATGTATAAATGGTAGTTATACATTGCTTATGGCATGCCAATGGTAATGGTATAAGTAGTTGTATAAATACAACTACTTTCTACTATATAGTAGAAGTTCAAAAATTTATAAATACTAAGTATTTATTAAAACAAAGTAACTGTACTTGCGCAACGGCTGTCATTTTCCTCAGTAAAGGAGTTGCTTGTGCCAAATGGTTTATAGTAACACCTTCATAATCCACGACAACTTTAGCACCCAATACTGAAGCTACGTCATCTTCAACCACAAGTATCTGAAAATTACAATAATAAATTTAACACAAACCACTCAAATAATAAAATGAATAATACTTTATATCCCATGTAGGAGACGAGCTTATCTTGTTTGTCTGCTGGTGGCAGATGCGTTTGGGAATATTTTTCAGTCATAAGTTAATAGCTAGCAAGCTAATAGATAGCACCGCTCCTATTGGTAGCAGCGTAATGTTATTTATCAGATGAGGGTAAGCCAAGAGTAGAATATGTGTTCTATTCGAATGAGTATTTTCTGATATTCGTAGTCATACTAACTTCAACTTTTTAGTATTCGTCTAGAAGTAACGATATACGTAACAAATTATATGAATGACACACGGTAGAAGTGAGTCCAGGGTTGCTCGTTCAAGCCAATCTTCTAAAGTTATAAAGACTATTTCCTCTGAAAATCTCAGATCTCATATTTAACCGTTATCTATCGCGGTAGTAAACCACACTTTTGTACTAAATCCAGTCCGTTAAGGAATACCACTAGTCACAAGTAGGTAAGTACATTATGTTCTTTATACGAGTACTACAAGTATTTCGACTACAAAGTTTTATCTACAATTGCAGACAATTGCGATTAGCCTGAATTACAGTAATGATACTCGTACTTATCGCTGTGCCTTATTCCACGTGTTGGTCGTCGTTTCCTGCCCCAAATCAAATTAAAAGTAAATATTTTTTGATAATACATTTACCTGGACTAGGTAGTAAAGCATACACAACAGATCTGCCACGCTATGTGTATGGAGGTTGTACAAACCACCTCTGATGACTATGACTCGTGGCACCAGATTTTTTTCCGGCTTTGGCAGTATTAAACATGTCCTGAAATGTCGAAATATTTCATTAAATTCTAATTATGTTTACTGACTAGCAACACTTACACAGTACACGGTAATTGTACAGTCAGTGTAAAGTAAAAGAAACATGATTCAATATTTAGGAGTGGAGTTATAAAGATATTAATTGTTCACTACCGGAGGCCAGCGGCTTTATCGGCGTTTTTTCTCAAATGAAAGTATTGATGTGTTAATTATGTCTATCTGTATCTCTTCCTATTGTAATCCTCCAACAAATGCTTAACCAGCTGGACTACGAAAGCAGTACGAAAAGCACGACTTACCATGAACACCGAGAAAACCAAAATGATGACAAACGACACACAAGTACCAATAAACATAAACAACAATAATATCGAATACGTAAATGAGTACACTTATCTAGGTCAAATAATATCGGCAACAGACTTAATGTCAAAAGAACTAGAAGTAAGGACAGCTAATGCGTGGAAAAGATATTGGTCGTTTAGGGAGATTATGAAAAACAAAGAAATGAACATGTACTTTAAGAGAAAACTGTACAATACTTGTATTCTCCCAGTTCTAACATACGGGTGCCAGACCTGGGCCCTAACTAAAGCTCATGCCAAAAAGTTAGAAGTCTGTCAATCTGCCATGGAAAGAAGTATGCTCGGCAAAAGGAAATTAGACAAAATTAGAAACGAAACACTAAGAAGACGAACAAAAATAGAAAATGTTACACTCAAAGTAAATACACTAAAATGGAGATGGACAGGACATACAATAAGAGGAAAAGAGAAGTGGAGCAAAATTTTGATGAATTGGTTCCCGAAATACAACAAAAGAAAGAGGGGGAGACAGTTTAAAAGATGGGAGGATGAGATAAAGTATACTGCAGGGAAAACATGGACGAGGACAGCGAGAGATAGGGAAGATTGGAAGAGGTTGGAGGAGGCCTTTGCCAAAAAAGGGCAAACAGATAATGTCGATGTCGTAGTGTGAAATATAAAAATTCTTAAAAATGTATCTGTAATAAAAGGCTTAAAATAAATAAATAAATAAATATTGTAATCCTTCTTACCCACGCGCGTCCCCTTAATCTCATTTATACTGTTTAGTTTTACTATTTTTGTAAGCCCTCCAAAAACTTACATGGTAGATTGCTTTTCCTATTATTTTTTTATTTTGTTATTTAAATATATTTATTCTACAAATTCATACTATCAGCTTCAATATAAAAGTTGCCAAAAAACCTTTCCAGGTTTGTCCTGACAACAAGCAGACATTCATCACCGGGCACAAATTGTTAGAAACTCATATCATAAAATAGGAACTTATATAAAACAATATCCCTCGGCCTACAGATGACACACAATATTAACGTCAGCCAATTATTATGTTCTACTGGAATCATATTTTATACCCATACTTTTTACCCTGCTCATATATTTGGAGCATTGCACTCTATGAATGTGAAACACGGACGAAAGTAAAAAGGGACAGAGACAGGCTGGAGGCGTTCGAGATGTAGTGCTGGCGAAGAATGGAAAGTATAAGCTGGACAGAGATGGTCACAAACGAAATGGTGCTGAAACAGATCGACGAAAGAAAAACAATTATGGAAGTTCTATAAAACCGGAGAGGAGGGAACGGCCACCTGATACGACACGACTTGTTCGTAAAAAACATCATAGAAGGAAAGTTGACGAAAGCGAGTAAAAGGTATGCCAAGGACAACTACATAGACCACGTCAAAGAAAAACAAGTTGGGTCTTATCATAGCTGAAATGTTTGGCGGGGAGAAGAGAGCAGTGGTGGCTACTCCACCGACATGGGTGAGTATTGTCGCAGAATACCTATTGTGTTTGGTATAATAATATTATTGTAGAAGTCTTACCCTAATTTAAAGAATTCTATAAATTTGGGATCTGTAGGTTTAATTCTCAAAGTGATATCTGGTGCTGTGGTTCGCAAAGTGTAATATAAATCTAACTTCTTTTTGACTCTTTCAAGGCTGAACTTACAACCTCTCAACAGTGCAATCAGCCACTGATCATCTGCAAAAAGAAAACAGTTTTAATAAAGACTACTTCTAAAAGATTGCCTGAAGGAGATCACTTCTTAGCGATAAGGCCGCTTGTGTTTTATTTTTACTGTTTATTGGATCTGTATAAAGCTAGCTCTACACGTCAGCAGAGGCATTACCAGACGGCGTGTGCCTTTTTTAACGAGACAGACAGAGAGACACAAGTCATGTCTTTATCGTCGAAAGGGTAGATATAGGCGCTTACTACGCCTACGTTTTGCTAGTCTGATGTTCAGTATATAATATTGCATTAAATATTGCCTCCTCGTTTGGTTGCTAAGGGCCCTTGCAACTTGCAACATCTCATTCCAGTCAAGCCCAAGTCACCCTCACCTGCACGCGGTGCACCCTTACTACAAACGGCTCTGGCAAATACATCTAGTCCCTATGACCCTAAACTGCCACCTATTAACAATAACAGAACTGATATTTTGAGAACTTCTATTGCTTACTATATATAAACTGTAAGTAATATTTATTTAAACTATTTTCAAGGATTTTTAGCCTGTAAGAACACTACGCGAATAGAGTCGCGTGCATCCTCAAGTTTGTTGTATGGTCTTTCTAGTACCTACACTTAGGTCGGCGCTTAAAGTTAGCTACAGTATACTCATACCTGTCCTTGCTCTTAAATGTGGCTGTTTTGAAATCCATTCCTTTAGATATTTTAAGTCACTAGTTATTGTTTTAGGATTTTCATTCAATTCATCCTTAGCTACTTTAGCCAACTCTGTGGTAAGTTCTCGAACCATGTTGGTTGGCCTGTCAACAAATACCAATGCTGTAATTGGTTTGGTTTTGGAAAGTTGTTGCTTATATAATACCATTTCTTATTCTGTGATAGTGTCTTATCGCTATCTGATGGGTCCAAGTAATTAATTCTATCCTACTACAATTACCAATGCCAAAGACTTTACAATGGGTAGGTATTCCCTTCGGTACCAGTCCAGATGAATTCATAAATTTATATCGCGTATAATCAAAACTGTAATCGAGTTTTATCAATGCCCCTACTCACTGGCTTTGATAAAATCGATGGAACAGTAACGCCGTCCACAATGCAGATAGAGATAGATATATATGGAAAATTGTTATATTGAAGTTAACCAATGTAGTTCACTTTCAATCCGATACGAGGTAGACTAAAAATAAACGTACAGTTAGCAAGAACTTCTATTGCTACTTGGATACACACAATTTATCCACATCCTTTGCAATGTGCAAATAGTTTCAAAGACTTATCCCACATTGGAGTATTGGCAGTAATGAGCTTCATTGGTGCTAATATAACCAATGTATAGCCGCAGCATTAGATAATTATAATGAAGGCTTCGTTAATATCGTTAAAGATAAAACCGAATTATAAGTTATTGCCCTGTCAATCAACGCGGTGGCTGTGGCATATTTTATTGAACTATAGTACTTGAAAACAATTGGTACTAACTGCAAGTTCCAACAAAATTAAACGACCGTGCCAGTACCTAAGTATGTAAATGTTTAGAAATAATAAATTGTGTTTAGAACAAAAATCAAAGACTCCGTTTTCACTTTTGCATAACTATCCTCTTTTGCAGTGTGTTGACAGCAGCAGCAGCAAAATATATCAAGTATACATGAACTATGTATTCTATTATAATTAATATCTGAATGTGTTAAGTTTGAGTAATAGTGTAATAAATATTTGATTAGATTGATTGCACAGTCCAATGAAGAACGAATAACGTGAGCAAAAAATGCAGGCATTAAATATGCTATTGTCCGATACGAAAAATAATCTTTAGTAAAATAAAATAGCTGTACATACCTGTCGTTCGCAAACGCCTGGCGTTTACCGACTAACTGATAAAATACTTGTTATCATTTTCCATTATGACACCGCCGACATGCTAACATAAACCAACGATATCAACATTAACGATCGAGCTCTTTTCATTACATTTTGTACTGAAATAGATAATCATATCGGCAGGGCTAATTAACCGGCTCAATGCCGCTCACTATCAAAGCCGTCATGGCGACCACTACAATTTGCTTTCTTGAGATGTAGTGAATTACTAACTATGTATGGTTAGTATTATAATCAACAACAGTACAGCAAGTCATTAAATGACAAATTTATTATAACAAATCCCATCATCGCCTGAATATTTGCCTTGTACCTACAACCCTACTAAATCGCCTACAACTAGATGTTTACTAAAATATTCATCTGATATCTTTGGTAATGGTTCAAACACAATGCGATACCGATGGGTACCCGTGAGTCTATGTCGTTATCTACACCTCGGTATGTCCTATGATTAGTCAGGATGAGAATCACAAGATTAGCAATGACTGGTCCGATTATTCTTTATAGACATCCTGGCTGATCACTAGCTATACACGTTCAAACTGCTCAAGATACCCAATTTATTGAATTGTCATACAAGGACTACAGATCAAAAATATACAATATTACTAGCTGACTCCGCAAACGTTGTTTTGCCACAGGGTGGGGTCACCCTTATCACTTTGAAGTTTAAAAAGATGTTTGCAATTGATTCTTAGATCAACTAAATAATGGCCAAAAAATTTCATAATAATCAGTCAAGCCCTTTCGAAGCAACAAACACCGTGACGCGAGAACTTTACATATTGATTTAAGCCAAATCGTATGAAATTACCTTCTTATGAATTAGTTACTTAGTTTATATTCAAATAAATACAAAATAAGTCTTACCTCGATAGAGAGATATCGGTAAACTTGTGGAGTACGAAATAGATTTCTTTTCACAAATTTTGATGAGCTACATACTCTCGAGACTTCTGGTACCGAGTACGATCGCCTTGAAATTACTAACTACAATAAGTATCTACACTAAAGCATTCTCACACATTCCATCTACGTAAATGCTAATTACTTATAGTGAAGATTTCCGAAGGAAGTATTAAAACAAACTAAGTACTCTTAGGTAAATTAATAACATTAATGGCTATTAATTTTCAAGAATTTTTAATTTGGTTTGATGTGGTAAAAACATTCGGTGATTTCTTTCCTACTTGAATTCTACTGAAATTCTGACTGCCTCTGGTTAACTAAGGTTCAGTCTGTGCTCAAGCGTACTTTTCACTTATATTCGTATTTACTCTCTAATTACGGTAGTTAATACGGACATGGTTTTGAGAACAGCTGTTCTCTTTGGAGACGGTCTTGAGAATCCCTCGTGAGTAGGTGAAACATATGTCGACGTTTATAATTTCTTCTATTTAGCGAAATTAGTGCAATTATATAAAAAAATCCAACATCATATACTCCATTGTTTTATCATGGACTTTCGCCAGGTAACGCCTGACTCCATTCATATTTTTATAGATGTGCCAAGTAGTAAGTGCAAAGGTCCTCAATCTCTATCACCTATGAGACTTACGATCGGAGACAATATGCCACCACTGCACCAAGTAAATCCTCCCAAAGGAGACAAGCAACATTTACCACAAAGATCACTGCTGAGAGCAGGATTCCACTCAAAATTCAAACAGTTACAGGGATTAGCTGTCTTAGTATAAATGGCAGCACTGTCGGCGTAAATTGCTCATCTCATGCTGGTTTCTGAATCAGTGTTCTCTTGCGCTGATTATTTACAATCACAGAAACAGATAAGAAACAAAAAAAAATAGTGAGAAATTGATAATTAACATTTCAGTATTCTTGACAGCTGTATTACTTATTACACCGCCATCTGTGTTTTCAGTCGCGCAACCTTAAGATATGGTTTATTGCGTGATACTGGATTCCTACGTAACATTTACATAAACCAGGCGGATCATGCTTCATGCGTCATTTGATATGGATTTATTGAATAGTTTAGCTGTACTTACGTTACATAAACATACTAAACTATAATAAGGTTAAGTTTTATCGTGTCATTAAATATTCTAGTGCCATCTATTGGAGTTTTACTTACATCATAACCTAGCTAAGGAGACTAGGTAAGTACCAGTGTTAGGTAAGTACTAGCAGTACTAGATATAATAACAAAGATAATAATTTACGCGACCCAGTATCTTTATATACCTTACTCTAACCTTTGGTTGCTCTGAACATAGCTATTAGTGTTAATTGAAACTATACACTTCTCTGCGCACCTGCAAATAGGATACTAGTTTTGCTTCTTGTATGAGAGGGTTATTAGTATTCCGTTTGTCTACTCTGTGGTATCTATTTACAAGGGCCCTTGGTATGCGCCCTAAAATCGAAACTGGTCAGGTTTATTTAGTAAATAAGTGGAACAGTGTAAGATTAGTGTATTTGTTCGTAACGTGTTGCACTTAATAGGTAGTTGAAGTCAACTCTTTTAAATTTTATTTCCGATACCAAATTATGAGTAGGTACTGGACAATGTGACACTAATTTATCAATGAGGTGATAAAGATTCGTGATATGTACAAGTAACTAGAGCTAGTTATAAACAACATAAACACAGACGTAGGATATTACATCATACGCAACAGGTTAGGAACGTTAAAGGTCGGCCAAAAATAGATAAGTAGTCAACAAAGTAGATCTCGCCCTTGACCACAAATCTAACGAACATTTAGGTATTAGTACTTTAGATTAATGTGTAGCTGATAAAGTTTAATAAATATAGTTAAATAAAGGTATATTTGTCTGTACCTATAACTATAAATGACTGAAATTATGGTGTCGAGCCTGTTTGAAAGATATTTTTTACCGAATCGTAGGTTCAATGGTTTAGATTTAAAATAGAATACAGTTAATGACCTTGTAGTTGAATATCAGAACTGTTTGGTAGTGTGATAAACTCTTACAATCCAGACTCAGGTGAATAGAAACTGCTCACTTAGTAATAATATTCCAATAACTTTTAATATTAAAAGTTATAGTGTTAATTCATATGAATGCACCCTCATTAATATGCCACGTCTGTCTCTGTCGAGATGTACGAATACGAACAGAATGTCATTTTTAAATCCTCCCAACCACCCACTACAACACATTCACATAGATTTATTTCGTTCAAGAGTGAACGAAATGAATCAGTTCGAACTTCATAGACTAAATTAAATATCATTTTGAATCAACTGACTTACTTACATATAAATCAAAAAATCAAATACATTCATCGAATCACATCACGTCGACTATAATAATTTATTTTGTAAAAATATTAACTATGTTTACCGTGTTTACCTGACTTTGTTAAACATTATTAAATAATCAACAATTCATTACAGTAGTAGGTATATCTGTAAGAACCCACCCTCCTACCTGCCTACGAATATTTTTGACGTATTTAGTATTTATATCAATCAGTTCCTAATATAATTGAAAGTTGAAATCTTCAGAGATTCACGTTTGTTTCCTCTCATTATTAGGGTTCCGTGGTTCGAGGCTCTGAAACCTTACTTGTTCCTCTTACACTTACTTCTTAACTTAGTAACTTTTCTTATGACAATCTTTGTGCCACAGTTGTTATCGTGCCTAAGGCCGTGAGCATGTGGTTACTATTCAAGAACTAATTAATGTTAGTATTTAGGATTTTATTATCAAAGATAAGATAGGTATTATCAAGATAGTCCCTTTTATTATAATAATGATAGCCATTGTCTGCTGATCCGTACACGGGGGATAGTCTGCTGTAGTTTCGTGTCACAAAATTGTAATAATAAGGAGGTACGTTTAACTAACTTTATTCATCACTATCGTTGAAAACCATTCACCCGTTCTACCCGTTTGAATATTGGTTCTATTTATCATTCTCGTCAATTCAGATCGCCGCACATCTAACAATAACTTTATATATGACGATAACATTTTTCTGACATGTGATTTTGTTGAAAGAACCTCAAGAAAATCCGTTGAGTACTGATAGGCTAAAGTAAAAAAAAACTTCTTATGTGTAAAATTGAAAACACTAAATATACAGAACTTACGATTGCTACTGTTTTATGGTAGGTAATGTAGAATGGTAACTACCTACTTATAGAAGAAAAATTATTATAGATTATATTCGGACTAGTAAGTTATCAAGTACCTCAGGACTATACCTACTCATAGATAGATTGTCTACTGGCAACAAGCAGTCACTAGGTATATTTATACATGTAGGTAACAATCTATGAATTATATTAATTCATTACAGAATTATCGTAACTTCTGACTCAATCTACTTAATTACGTATAGGTAATTTGTTTTGTTGTTGCATTGAGAATAAAATTGACTGCTTCGGTGACGTGGTCGGTAGTGCATCGGCTTTCGTCTCGGATTCATTTCACGGGTTGAATCAAATATTTGTGTGATCCACAAATGTGTATTTCGGTGTTTGGGTGTTTTCTATGTATATGTATGTATTTAGAAATATATACTTAGGTAAGTATGTTTATCAGTTTTCTAAATAACATAGCACAAGCTTATAGCTTAGTTTGGGCTAGATGACGTTTTGAGAATGTCCAAAATATTTATTAATATAATTTTCATTTATTTCAGACGTAAATAAACATGTCAGTGAGGCCATTACCGCCGGAATTGGAAGAGATAGCCAGGCGAGAGTTACATGAAACTCCTGAAATTCTCAAGGATGGTATACAACACATAAAGGACTGGATCCACCAACAACCTCATTTGAGAGCTAGAACAGGTAAGTGAATAAAGTACTAGTCCACCAAACTAGTCAATACTAGTATTGACGTTTGACAGATCTAGTGTTAGATCAGTCGACTAGTTGTACCATTATTTAGAAATTTTCATCAGGCTAAAGATTCCAAGTTAACCAAATACGTCTTTCCAGCAAATCGTTCGCATTCCATTACAGCTGCAGGTAGAATTGTATTTGGAAACTGGGGAGCACATATAAACTTTAGCATAGAATCTTGTTCATACAGCGCCTCTACAACAACTAGTTAAGATCTGTGATTAGTCTAAAACAGCTCTCTCGGTTTCAAGTTAGGTGGAGCTGTTCAAGTGCTTCGCCACAACTGCGACTAAATAGATTTCTAATAGCTTGTCAGAAGTCATTCACACTCCTTTGCTTTGTAATCATACAGACATTCTTATGTCAGACAGACAGATTAGCAGACGAAAGCAAAATTGTCCAGTATAGTCTCGAAATGTAGACGCATCGCTCGCTTCGCTCGATCAAAAATATCAAACACGACCTCCAGAACTTGTTACATGACCTTTTATTTTACCAGCAACCTTGTCCATCATTATCAGTAGGCGGTCATTATCGTTCGTGACGAAGGACAGACCAAGGTGAACGAGATTTTGTGCTTCGAGTTCACAATGTATAAGAATAATATTTAGTAAGGTACTTACAGTATACGTGATGTAAATATATACCCTAAGAGATGACGATCAAATCCAAAATACATAATTAATATCATAAACAGACGGTAATAGTGACCTATGAGACAGTGCCAATGCTGATTAGCATTTAGCTAACACGGTATGGCAAATACCAGTAATTCCTTGTCATTCTAGATGATCAATGGTTGGCATCGTTCTTGAGAGGTTGCAAACATGACAAAGAGCGGACGAAAAAGAAAATAGAGGCATTTTATTCCTTTAGAACTAAGTATCCAGAATTGTACGTGTTTAATGACCCGAAGTATAAGGAACTGATGAAATCTGGGTAAGTTACGTATCCCAGTAACTACCTACATAAGACAAAGAGAAAAGACGTTACGCTTATAAAAATAATTGCATACATTATTATTCAATGCTAACTTATAAAGGAAATAAACATCATAAATCGGACGCCCTGTCCTCTTCATCCTCGCCTGCACAGAGTTCACTTGCCGACAGACTGAGAAGGCTCCTCCAAATATCTTCAAAGGGCCCGAAAACGACAATAGGTTCGTCCCCTCTGTTACGCGGTACCTAGTAAGTAGCGAAATGTTGAGGTAGTTCGTAGATTGTGTCATTTGGAATGTCCAATCACTTAATTTCCAGGTGCTTTTACGTATTACCGAAATTATTAAACCCATTGGGTCCAAAGGTAACTGTAACGACACTTGCGGCGTGTGATACTTCAAAGTTTGGACCTGAAGACTTGTATTCACTTTCTTACATGCTTGTACAGGTACTTACATAATTATGTTGCATTATTTGACGATAGTCTTAAATACATAGTCATAAAACAGTGCATTCGATTTAAGAATGAGATTCGCGAGGATGGTTTAACACAATCATACGACCGTTAGCCGTTGATAAGATTGGGATTACCACATTGATCCTTATTTTTAAATACATTTTTTAAATATTTTATTGATTGGCGGGAAATAGGAGCAAGGGCTCAATTTTATTTTTTATTGCAGTTTACTCCTTAAGAATCGATTTTCATATATAAGGCGCCCGGTATGAGAAAAATCCGAGGGGTAAAACCTACTAACAAGTAACGAAAATCGTGTCACGTTTTTGGTGCGCACCTCTAGTGCGCAACTTTCTAATTTGTTATGGTTAGATACTCGTACTTAAGGAGTAAACTCCAGTCGTGCGTCGGAGCTGACACACATACTTTTTTTATTTTTAATGTTTTATAACTACCTATATCCCTGTGCTAGCGAAGTATATATTAATTCCTGAGTAGACAAGTAATTCTGTACTGGGATAGTTTTTATTCCGATAATGTGGAATTGGGAAAGAAAAGAATATTCTACGGAATCTCACTCTAAAATCAATCGCACTGTTTGCACTTGAAGCATCTAAATGTGTATGCTACTTGTTTCTCAGACGATGTTATTAGAAGATGACTCGTTCGTGGTGAATGGAGCCATAGGTATTGTTGACTTCAAAGGTGCAACCCTTTCTCATTTACTTCAACTTACGCCAAGACATATAAAGAAATTAATAAATGCTGTACAGGTAAAACTATTATTATATTTTTGTTTTGTCCTTTGATATTTAGGGAGGGAGGTATATCTGGGAGGTGTAACAGAATAGAAACACGCTTGATCGACTCTACATTCACTGGCAATCGCAAATACGAGTTAACTACTTGCATTCCTGTTAATTCTTCCAACTATTGTGGAGTGGGTTTCTATTTAATAATATTGTGTTTTTGTATGATTTTCAGGATTGTATGCCATTAAGAATCAAAGGCATATATTATATCAACTGCATGCCAATATTTGAAAAACTGTTTAATATGGTGAAAATGCTTTTCAATGAAAAGCTCAGAAAAAGGGTGAGTTTTGATGATGACGATTTGACGATTTGACGATAGTAAAAATCAGCTGTGTTGATAGTATTAAAGTGGACATAAAAGTCCAGAGAAATCCATGATGGATATTTCGATTTTAGTGGATGCTATGTATCCTAACAGATAAATTTCACGTAATTTGTTGTACTTTAATACCTCATATTAAAGTGCACATAAAAGTCCACAAAAATCCATGATGGATTTTTCTAATGGATTTAAGTGGACAAATGGGATAGTTTTCACTCCATTAAAGTAAATAAATATAAATATAAATATGTTAGCACAATTCACACAACGCCATCTAGTCTCAAACTAAGCAGAAACTGATATAAATACTTATATTTTTTTTTTTTGTAAATACATACATATTATACATAGGAAACATCCAGACTTCGGTACAAATTCGGTACTTCGGACTTCGGTATCTGTCTTCACACAAAGTTAGCCCCGACCGAGAATAGAACCCGAGACTCCGATATTACTGGTCTATCCTTAAGAACGAGTAAAAGAGGACGTCTAAAAGTTGTGCCAGTGACTGATAAATTGAGAAACGAGCAACTTTCATGGTTGTGGACATATTATTATTATTAGCAGAGAGGAAAGCAATGTGGTTAGTAAGGCACAAAGTATGAATGTAGACTGCTTCAGAAGCTAAGGTAGGCCTAAAAAAGACATAATAACAGATACACCTCATTTATTATTTCAGGTCTTTGTACTTAGTTGTGATATAGATGGTCTGGATATTAACATTCCTAAGGAGATATTACCAGAGGAGTTAGGAGGAACAGATGGTACTACAAAAGATATAGTCGGTGCGTAACACATACAATTCATACTAAGATAATTAACCAACCTATTCATATTAGGCGTTCTATCTTATAATGGAGACTAGAATGCTATACTTGAACACACCACAAGCTCTAAAGAACAGCCTCGAGTTTGGACGATTAATATAGATAGGTATAGAAGAGATAGAAAGTTTATTGACTTACACAATACGCCGCGCACCACCGCCGCGCCTCATTTCTAGCATGCTTTTGTAAGGACGGGGCGGGCTTGACAAAAATAACCTACATGATATGATCCACTAGGCAATATCCGCACGAAATGTTGCACAACATGATGTCCGAATGTTGTCAACGTCACGCGTTGTTGTGTAACGTTTAAGGTCACGAATTACCGAGCGCCAAATGTTACCTAATGGATCACCACCTTTTAGCTACGTACAAGTACCTTTAGCTGGGTTCCTTACTGAAATTATTAATGTTGTTAGATCATTGGATGCAGAAACTAGAGGACTACGGAACTTGGTTTGAAGACGATATGAAATTTGGAGTTGATGAAGCCATTCGACCAGGAAAACCTAAGAAGAAACCTGTGCAGCAACTAGAAATAGATTGAGGCAAAAATTGTTGTTCTTTATATTGCTATCTTTAAAAATAAATTAAGTACAAAATGTGTATCAGCCCTTGTTTATATGTCATCACAGGAGATCATTTCTGAAGAAGTATCAACATGACGGATCACTTATGCTGTCTGGGTCAATATGAATTCGGCGTTTCAGATTTAAATTATATTTATTATAAAAAAATTAAACAACAGACAAAGATTTTTTTTTATCAAGTACAGTACGCGAGGTGTAAGCTGAGCTTTGCATTTATGTGAGTGCACGTACGTGAACGTATAATGTGACCTGCTTTACACACACACACACATGTGTTGTACACACAGCTTTTTTATTGTACTTTTCGTGATCACTCACACCAATGTAAAGCTCAGCTTAGGCCTCGCGAAATGTACCGTAGTACTGCCTGGAATTACCTAGGTATATTTTTATGAACGCCTCAAGATGGGGTAAGTAGGTAAGCAAGGAAAATATGTTTTCATGGTCGGTAACATAATTTATTTAATGCTAAATGCCCGCACCCTTATATAAAATAAATAAAACATTAATATACTTAACATACAATTCTGCGGACTGCAGCTTTTCCCTAATCTAGTATAGTTTTTGATTAATCCAATTCCAGTCGTTTGAAAGATCCATTTAGTATAACATGCCCATCTGAAGAGTAGCTCTCCTGCGGAGGTCGTAGAGATTCATCTGTGCCGTACTTCATGTCCTCTTCAAACCAAGGCCCATACTCGTCTATTTTCTTCAGCCAATGGTCTGTTATTAATAGTTAGTATTATTATTGTGTTTTTTAAGCAAAGCTTGCTAATTTTTTTCAAATAATATAATGATATTATATGAATCGTAAAAACGATAGTCCTTAGGGTGGGCTTGAACCACCAGCTGTTCCCTTTGCAGGGGGAACCCTCAACCACCACAATAACTATCAAAATTTACATTCATACACGAACTGACAATGGATATTATCAGTATCGCGACTCAGGATGTCGCTTTTTACAGAGCGCCATCTATCACATTTTTAACTAACTATGGGCTGTAAACTCAAATGCTAGTTCATATTTATATTAATGCAAATTTCGATAGTTATTTGTGAAAGATATTCAAAATATTTTAGACGATTGCTTTAAATCAGGTTGCAGAACAAAAACACACATGTCCACTGAGTAAAAGTTAGGTACACTTTATCTCTTTTTAAATTATTTAGGATCCCACCAAAACCTTTGGAACCAAAGCCTGCATGCGGCACCTAATAAGTAGACGATTTTATTTGAAGTGACTTCAATTTGAATTTATAAGTTTACATAACTTACGTTACAAATGCATAAACGAAAATCTTATAATAGGGTAGATTTAAATCAGCGTCAGCACCCTTTTAGGAGGAATACTCTGCCCAACTGAGCTACAAAGAGCACAGCTGAAGACCTCAAAATAGCAATTCATTTGTTAGCATAATATGTAATCTATCCTACCTATAATTTCCCGAGTAGTGCCACCATTTCCACCATACTCCACCGGTAATACCTCTTTAGGAATGTGTTTATACACCGAGGTTATATCTCCACTATGTACAAAGATCTGAAAAAAGATTATGACAATTATTTGACCGAGCGAAGCGTCTACATTTCGAGATTGGACAATTTTGCTTTCGTCCCTCTGTCTGTCTGTATGTGCGTTTCGGGCTAGCAACCACTGTATCCGAACTTAACGAAACTTGGCACAAGTGTTCCTTGCGTTAGTACAATTTTTTTCTCGTGAGCGTTTTTGGACTGGGGGGAAAATGGGGTTAATAAGGTCAAATAACGTTTTAATGATTTTACGGACTAGCGGTCTGATCCGATCTCCAAGGAACTTGGCCCAACTATTCCTTTACTTGAAACAATATTTTTAGAACAATATTGTTATATTTTTTTAATGGGGGGTAGGGATGGGGTAGTAAATACCAATAAAAAAAATACTGTTCGCGATGTCTACGGTTCGACCATAGGGTGACCACTAGTGGTAGGTACTTATTAGGTCAGGTAGCTGTACAGCAGATATTTGTGCGTTTTTGTTTCGGAGATTCTCTATTATTAAGCCAGTATGTATTTTCTATAGCCCTTAACAGACAAGTTTTATGATTACCGGATTCTCGTCTGTTCGTCGGAAGGTGCATCACTTTCAGGTTATATTACGTTCTTTATAGCAGATTTTTACTCACCCGATTCTTATGCTTTTCATTCAGAAATTTTTGGGCTATATTGAATATTGTTTCGAAGACTGGCAGGCAGTTAATAAGATGCAAGCTCTTTAACCTAAGTGGCGAAGCATCCTGAAATATTATACCCTTGACTTTAATAACTTTCATAACAGCATACAGTTTGTCCCTTCTAATAACTCTAACATCAGCTAAATACGAAGCCACAATACAAGTTTTTCTTTTAGTTTTTGCAACTTAATATGGGGCAAAATCACAGAGCAACGGATTTGCTCCCTAGGTTTTGTTTCCCCAAAATCGGATGGATGGAAAAATTTACCGTCACAATACGAATACAAAGAACCATCGATAATTTTTAAATATAGACTTTATCACTTACCTGACCAGCCAGAATTAATTTTTTGAGTTGCATCGGCGTCGATTGGAATATGTGAGTCTTTGTAATGCCTTCCAAGTCAATAATCCCAATGGTACCATTTATCATGAAGGCATCGTCCTCTACGTACATAATCTGAAAAGTACTTTAAAAAGTAAGTTCTGAGGTTCTGTAAAATACTAAAGAAATCCTTCATATTGCTCGAAGATATGTTTATTTTATGGGATATTCATTAAATGCTCTGCTTTTTGCTATTTTAAAAAACGTGGCTCCATTGATATTCATCGATGATTTCGCCACTGTCAAGGTAATGCTTGATTTTTCCCGCACAGAAGAACTAGTTACTCCGAACTCGTTCGCGGTGCGGGACAAGGAAACGTTGTTCGATATTGCAATTGAGCGTTTGGGCCTGGATTTTTGCCCAGCGCCAGAGGTAACCTAAAAGGCAACCTGCCACACGCTCCGCAAGAATCCAAGTCCTAATTAAATGTTAATGTTGGGTCAATAAGAGAACCCAACTAAAAAGATTATTTGTAGCTACCTACAGGTAAACCGTTATTAAAATAGTATACCAACAGTTTGTTGGTACAGTTGTGTCAATACAAGAGTGCAGAGATAAGTAATCAAATGTGGTAGGTTTAATGGAACTCCAGATGGTTTCTTAAGAACAAACCTCATTTCAAATCGATTCGGATAGTTTCAGCTTACACAACAACTAGGCTATTGTGTAAGTAGAAAGAAATTAAATTATTATATTCAATCTTTGAAAGCTCTACCTGTTGGATAATATGTGAAAATGAGAAGTAATCGGAGAGTCCAAACTTGTTAGCGTCATATAAACCTGGTTTTGCGATAACTATTCTGCTGTCAACAGATCTGGAGAGTTTCGGCAGTATTAATGTACACCTGTAACAGATTACACATAAAAATTAAGCTATCATCGTGTTTATGGAAAAATGTTTCGAAAAATTTTGCAGATTTTTTTTAAGAAAATCTGAACAGACAAACAGACACGTATCACGCCTATATACCCGAGGAGTAGGCAACGGTGCATTACACATTCACAGTTTGACAGTATTTTTGGTACCACGTAATAGAGGCAAGCCTATTGCCGTCACCGGGCACAAATATGGGTTATGTCCAAAATGACCAAATGAATTTAATAAAAAGTAGCAAAGTAGTTGTTATCTAATAACTACTTCGGCGGCGTGGTCGGTAGTGCATCGGCTTTCGACTCCGGAGTCTCGGGTTCGATTCCCGGGTCGAATCAGATATTTTTGTGATCCACAAATGTTGGTTTCGGAATTTGGGTGTTTTCTATGTAAATTATGTATCTATTTAGAAATATATAAGTATGTTTATCAGTTGTCTAGATCCCAGAGCACAAGCTTATAGCTTAGTTTGGGCTAGATGACGTTGTGTGAGAATGTCCAACAATATTTTTTTATTTTGAAAAATAATTGAAACCCGTTGCCTTGCTATGAAATGATGATGAAAGGCAACAAAATCTTATTAGCCTCTACTTAGGGCACAGCCAATTAAAGTCCTGGGCATTTCGGACTATTCTAATCTGAACAGTGTCGGCATTATATTGCGTTTCAAGCAGTTATTTATTGATGTACAAACACCCTTAAGCCTTTGCAGCTGATATTTGGCCTTGGAGATTCCTGATGAATTATGCCCTAACCTTAATAGGAACCTATAACATGATAAATAATTATTGTAAATAATGTGTTCATACCCTGTTTGAAGTAGTTCTTGAAATTTCGAGTTACTTGGTCGAAAAGCAAACAAATCTGGATGTATAGACCGTAAGGAATAATACAGGTCTAGCTTTGTTTTAGTCCGTTCCAAATTGTGCTTGCATCCTCTTACAAACGCTGCCAGCCATTGTTCATCTACACGTACAAAATATAATAAAAAACTGACAAAACATACTTAACAAAAAACCAACATCTTATAATGATCGATTTGCAGTTACGTCAGACAAAACAACTTGTAAACCACATAGTTGTTTTGTGAGTATCCAAAATGATCAAAAACTGTTGTAGTTATTTTTTTATTAGATATATTTGTGGCGAATTGTACTTGCAGGGGTTATAAATCATGCGGCAATTCCCCAGATTAACCATGGAATTGCAAAAACATAACTGGGAAAATTTTAAACACATATTATCATCGCGCTTAGATAGAAAGATTAGACAACAACTATTCACTGGTATGTAAAATAGGCCCTGACTGTTGGAACTTTGGTTTGAATTGTGGTTATGGATTTTCTATAGATCTATAGTGCCGGGTGCCGGTAACCATATACCAACAAATTTGGTCCTTGTAGCGTTTGACCCGTGTAGCTGTGTAACCCTAAACCAAAAAAAATACAGGCAAAGTGTGAGTACACTTATAAATATGACCTCTGCAGTCCGAGCAATGCAATACCCATTGACATAGATTTCCAGGTGAGTGAGATTATCGTCCCTTAATTTTTACCTACACCTGCAAAGATTAGTTGGGGCTAAAGTTGTTTGATTACAATGTACCTAACGGTTTTTAAAATAAATCCAGTCCTAAGACTCTTTAGTGTGACATACTTACCTTTTGCTCATAAAGTAATTTATAGAAAAGCTAATATTTGCAGCTCTGCCTGCGAGGAGTAGCTTATTATCGCACACCCAAATCACAATCATCATCTTCACTACAAGTAAAATAAAGTCGCCCGTTCCGTATGTATACATAGATCATTAAAACTACGTAACGGATTTTGATGCGGTTTTCAATGAAAAGTATTTATAAAAACTTGTTTTTTTTTATATTCCAAATATGTACTTTAAGTTATCACAAAAGAACAATTTTACTAATAAGGTACGAGTATTTAAAGTTTTAGAACTGTTTCCTTATTTTATGTACAGCACTTATTCCTGCTATCTAATTTTGATTAATCCAAGCTTACTTATATTTTACCCTGAGCTTAATAAGGTCTATCTTTGAAAACTGCACAAAAATCCGTTCAGTAACTTGGGATATAAGCGTGTAAAGTACATACAGAAAGACACTAGAATGAAAAAACCTTATTTGTGAGTTATATATATCGCTAACACTATTATATCGCCCACACATTTTTTTTTAAGTCGTTATATTAAAAGTTTACTCACGATTTTAACCGTTTAAATATAATATAATATGAGCCGTTTGAGAAATTGCTAAACGCTTAATCGATGCTTCTCAGGACCAGAATACTGGGTATTTTCTGGCCCAAAGAATAAGTATCACCATCCAACGTGGCAACACAGCCAGCATTCTGGAAACCTTCTTCAGTGTGTCTAGTACCAGTTCCTTACGTTAATATGCTCGAAATACGTTTTCGTATTCCCCATACATTTCACACAGTTCCCTGACGTTACCGCTAGGGGCGCTGGTGTGAAATGTATGGGGAATACGAAAACGTATTTCGAGCAAATTAACGTAAGAAACTGGTACTAGACACTCTGCAATTACGCGGAGGTTTTTTGTAGTGTAAATATTTTTTGTATATACTGGATAATGTAAATTGTTACATATTTTTACGGTATAAAATATACATATAGCAAATAAATTATATAGCATAATAATACCTGTTCTCGCTTTTAAATGAGGTCGTTTCTTGATCCATTCCTTTATATGTTGGATATCTTCTTCAAGATTATTAGTTGTCTCGTTTAACTCAGTCTTAGCCTTTTCTGCTAATTCAGGGTCTAAGGGCCTAATCAACATGTTTATAGTTTTGCGTTGCGTTATAAAATCACTATTATTTTATTAGTACTTATTTGATTTTGATTTACAACAAATATGAAAAATAAAAATATGCCGAGTGAATATGTATGATTACTCAACCAGCAGCCGATATACTGAGCTATCTATAGCGAGCCGCGACAACACGTGTGCTAAACTACAGATACATAAGGTAAAAAAATTGAAAAAACATCATTTGACTAAGAAGGTAACTTTATGGCCCCCGTCGCGGTTTCGGAGATATTTATTATTTGTTCTCAACGATATTATGGTGACTACTTTAGTTTATGTCATCCAAATTCCTATTTATATATGTCCCCATTTTGCTATCTTCTGTTGTTTTTGTTATTGTCCGTCAAAGGTTCTTATGAAACAAAACGAAGAAAAACTTGCGCGGAACATTAAAAAAGTTAGGAATGTTCCGAACGCCCAACCTTCTGAGTGTCAGCCTGTATCTACTACTAGGGGAACAAATAATAGTACTTAATTCTTCTTGCCGTCGTTGTCGAGCTGGTCTCCTTTAATCCCCTATCTTAATAATGCTCATGGTTTGCATAAGCAATCGATCTTCATTAAGCACCGCGTGCAAAATTGCGTCTAAGAAGATTTGTGTCAGGTATGTTTTTAGAACCAGCATTCAGAAAAGATTTAGGATTGTGAACACCTCTCAGTATTACGCATTTTTCAACTAATTAACTGCCTGGAGAGTTTTTTGTTTTATTTTTTTTAATTTCATCAAACCACAAGCACGTGACCGGATAATTGTATTACACAATAATTACGTCTTTATTACTGAAACGATAGACAAAAACGTTTCATTAACGCTCACATTTCGCCAGTCACCGTGTTGGTTCCACATTTTCTTCGGTATTTTGCACTTAAAATTATTAATTAGAATTAACACACATATATTATTGGTGATATTTTATTCTATCTATTTACATTTTTACAAATTAAATAGGTAAGTACATAAGTAATATCTATATTCTTTAGTTCTGTAGCTAACAGAAACAAATGTCCTGTTATTTTAATACAATTTGACTCATCGTAGATTTGTCAATTTGATTTTGGGCTTTTCCCAGCACTTACCTATTTCCTTATTTTTTTATTAAACTGTCTTTAAAACCACTAAAAAGCAATAAGCAATAATAAAATATTATAATAATGACCGACTCAAGTACCTACCTATTTGAGGCCGGTGACGTCTCGGACTACACCGTATGGACCGTACAGAATAGGTACCTAATAATAGGTTGGTATGCCCTAAGCTCGGTAAAACTAAAAATTGTTAATGCCAGACGGTAAGGGACGTAGGTACCTACATTATTGGTTTGGCACCGCTTCTTAATCGCTTATTTACATTTGTTGTTAGCGCTCGCATTATAGATGCGTGTATGTCTGTGCACTATGTCCGTAATATTGGTTGCTGACCATCGAGGAATAGAAAATTTAAGACTACTAGAACTCATCGCCATCTCAGGTGACCAAAGTGGAACACTTTTGGTGACCATTGTTTGGGTGACAAATTGATAGGTGGCGATCGAGGAATACCTCAACTAACTGGGCTGTCAACCGTGTTAATGTCATTAAGTAGTCATTACGGAATAACGACCGAGTGACGGCGCAATGTAACCGAACCCTTCAGTTGGTCATAACTTATAATATATTTTATCATTATTTCAAGTTCGTGGTCAAGGGGCTCGTGGTCTAGTGGTCCGACAATGTTAATACATTCCAAAGGTTAAGCAACATCTATCAGGCCGGTCTTAGGATGGGTGATCATTTCTGAAGACATTGAGACCCCACCGTGCCTCGGACAGCACGTTGAGCCGTCGGTCCCGTTTGTCATACGAACATCTATGGCAGTCGTTAGGGGTAGTTGGAGCCCTAAATCAAAAATCCGACCGGTTTATCTACAAAACTTCGATATAGCCCATGGGTTGTGGTGGTCAGGTGGCAATCGCTTCACGGAAAATATCGAAGTTCAGACGAATCGCAGTTAGACTGGAAAGCCGACCCCAACTCAGTTGGGAAAGGCCGGTGAATGATGATTATTTCAAGTTCGGTTTTTCATTTCGTGAGTAGTCTGTGAAAAGTTATACGTCACACGGTCATACATAAAGAATAAACAAAGTATGTTATATGTTATGTACATACTACGTGTTTCATCGGTTAAAAATACTAGCAAAGTTAAAAAGTTACACGTAGGCCTACACCAAAATTGAAAAATGTTGCAAAGTTGCATGTGGACACATGTGGACAACTTTGCAACATTTTTCATTTTTGGTGGTATAAGTAATATGTACTAATGACAGGTCCAAATGGTTCAAAGAATCAAAGAATCAATTTCGTTTATTCATTTTAGGCACATAAAGAGCACATATGAATGTCAAAATTTTACAATTTATTGTCAAGGTTGTTCATTAATATTCAATACATAGGGTGTCTTAATACAAACTACATACACACACACGGACCTGAGATTAGTATTTTTAGTAAAATAAATAAACAAAATGGTTCAAAGAATCAATCAATTTATTCATTTTAGGCACAATAAAGAGCACGTATGAATGTCAAAATTTTACAATTTATTGTCAAGGTTGTTAATTAATATTCATTACATAGGGTGTCTTAATACAAACTACATAGGTACACACACACGGACCTGAGATTTGTATTTTTAGTAAAATAAATAAACAAACTTCGTCAAGTCATACAAAAATACTTAGCATATCCACCCACTGTAACTTCGTTGAACTTTAATTAATTGAAGGTATTAGCCCCCCTTATCTCCTTCTCTCTAGTTCCCATCGGACCATGATGTTTTCTTGTAGTGTCAACGTCAATTGACATTACACCTCAACATATATGGAGGGAACCTTTTACAATTTAGAAAAAAAGCACAAACAATGCACAAACAATAATGCAATATTTAGTAAACCTACATAAATCGCCTATTTACGCTGTGTACTGACTAGTCTATTTCAAGGGTTTTAAGAGGCTTCTCTTTGCATTTACTTGGACGTAATGACTCGTTGGTGCCGTATTTTATGTCCTCCTCCAACCACGAACTGTACTCGTCAACTTTCTGGATCCAGTAATCTAGGAACAAAAAAATATATTCAAGAAAAAATTAAGTCATCGTGATGATCAGCGCTACCGCGATTTTTATAAAAACCAAGTGCTCAAACATCTTGACAATTCACCATAATAGATTTATAATGATGTCAATTAGATGACAGTGCATGGTTACTTAAAACTGTAAACAAGAGTAGTACTAAGTACATACCTACTCAGTATTTTTTTAACTCTGATCTTTACCATATTCAACCTTTTTTTTATATTTTTAGATTATTTTAGTTATATATGGTACTGAATTTGCCATGGCAGTTCTTCATGAATCAAGATGAGTTCGTAGTAAAAGCAAACTTATTGCTATCGAACGCCATACCGTTTCTGCCGTTACCGTTCTATAAGTAACTGAAGGAGAGGCCAACATTGACATTGATGCTCGTATGCCCATATGCCCCGATCAAATATGTCTTACCCGTATGTAACTAACTGGAACCACATCGTTCTGATAAGTATATCTCGTTCTAATATGTACTCGTATATTAGAATATGGGTGGCGATATCCTCGAACTATATTACAGTAACCGCAACAGAAATTACGTATTACAGCATGTTCTACATACCAATAATTTCTTGAATAGTGCCCCCACCTCCACCAAACTCTGCCGGTAATATATCTTCAGGTAGATGCTTGGTCAGTTCATTATTATGTTTACTGTGTACAAATATCTAAAAAACCAAAAGAGCATACATAGGATATTGAATTCGATAAGAGGGGTTGAGTTTGTATGATACAACTTTTCTTATTTATTTATTTAAACTTTTTGCACAAACACGTACAATGGCGGACTTAATGCCTTTAGGCATTTTCTACCAGTCAACCTTGAGGTGATACAGAAATAATGCTCAGGTAGGTGCTCATTCTTATTAGGAGAGTGAGATGGTACAAATAAATACAACACTAAATACACATATAGGTATATAAATTACATATAATAAATACTTAATATATAAATACATACTATAAGTAATAAAATATATATTTCTATTTGTATAAACTACAAAGTATAAGTAAGTCGGTTTGCCTGTGCGTTGATGTAAATCTGGCAGACTTTTTTCTTGAAAGTAGGACGGGTATTGCATAACCTGACCTCGGGAGGAAGTACATTCCAAAGGAGAATGGCTTGGACAAAAAATGAGGAATGAACAAGGGCCGAATTGTGATTAGGACAGAGAAGGAGGCGGTTGTTAGAGGAACGTAGGTTTTTCTTCTCTATGTTGTCTTTATTCCCATGTGCATTCATATTCTTGAGCCCATGGCTCTCTCGTGCTTATAAGCCGTTGGGAGCACTACCACTACTCAATATTCAGCTGAATTCTACAGGAAACTAAGCAAGTAAGTAATAGTAGGACTTTATTGCTGAAACCTTCACGAATTTCACTTTAAAAATTGATGAAATATTAACAAGACTATACTGGACCTAAGCCGGGTGCCACTGGAAAGCCGGGTACCACTGGAAAGCCGTCGCTACTACAATGCCGGGTGCACTAGAAAGTCGGGCGCCACTGGAAATACCTTCTGATGCACACCAGAGACGCCCGGCAATGGACGTAAGAGTTTGTTATTTTACATTGTCATTGTTGAACATTTTTTATAAAACAACTAGTTGATGCTAGATAATAATTTAGATTAAAATTGCCACATACCGCTCAGGTATAAAACGGTTCATTAGTAAGAGAATTAAACGAATCGGCTCAATGGTTTCCCTTGATGACACCTGCATACATACTTACAAAAACATATTACATCTTTATAATATTACATTACCGACATGTTTGTTTGTATTGCTTTGGTTTTATTGTTGTTTGTAGAGCTAATGTATTGGTAAGAAAACATAGAAACTATACTCACTCTATTTCTGTGCTTCTCGTTGAGTATTCTCTTTGCGATATTGAATACTTTCTCAAATATTGGAAAACAGTTGATTAGATGCAAACTTTTAAGTCTCAACGGCGATGCATCCTAAACATAAATAATTTGTATTAATTCTTATGAAAAAATGTGTGCCTGTTTTATCGAAGACACGGCAGATCACGGCACATTCCGCCACTAAATTTACTTTGGTGAGTGAGCTCATTGGCGCTAGTCAGTAACTTTGTGTTAGACACAGCTTCGTCCACTGATCGTCCGGTGCACCACTAGCAGGTGAAGCTGGGACGTCCAAGAAGTTGGCCCCCCACTTATCGATTACAAACATTTTGAAAGTTGTTTTGGGTTGTTCTAGGTTTGTGCTACTTTGTTCCAAAACATTATAGAGCTAAGACTGACATTTTCAGAGAAAATCCAAAAAAGCTAATTTCCGAGCTGGCCCCTCACTTTTAAGATATGACGATTCTGGCGGTTGTTCTGGGTTGTGCTAGGTTTGTTCTATATTGTTCCAAAATATCGCGCCCGAATACCAATTATTTACGCAATTATCGCAAATAATAATTTTTGAGCTGGCCCCCCACTTTTAAGCTATCACGATTCTGGCGGTTGTTCTGGGTTGTGCTAGGTTTGTTCTATATTGTTCCAAAATATCGCGCCCGAAAACCAATTATTTTCGCAATTATCGCAAATAATAATTTTTTAACTGGCCCCCCATTTTTAAGATATCACGATTCTGGTGGTTGTTCTGGGTTGTGCTAGGTTTGTTCTATATTGTTCCAAAATATAGCGCCCGAAAACCAATTATTTTCGCAATTATCGCAAATAATAATTTTTGAACTGGCCCCCCACTTTTAAGATACCACGATTCTGGCGGTTGTTCTGGGTTGTGCTAGGTTTGTTCTATATTGTTCCAAAACATCGCGATCAAAAACCAATTATTTTCGCAATTACCGCAAAATAATAATTTTGAACTGAACCCAATTTTAAGATATCACGATTCTGGTGGTTGTTCTGGGTTGTGCTAGGTTTGTTCTATATTGTTCCAAAATATCGCGCCCAAAAACCAATTATTTTCGCAATTATCGCAAATAATAATTTTTGAACTGGCAACTTTTAAGATATCACAATTTTGGCGGTTGTTCTGGGTCGTTCTAGGTTTTTTCTATATTGTTCCAAAATATCGCGCCCGAAAACCAATTATTTTAGCAAATATCTCAAATAATAAATTTTGAACTGGCACCCCGCGACCAAGGCCGCGGCCGCTCTAACGTCCGTTGCCGGGCGTCTCTGTTTACAAGCAGAACGTATTTCCAGTGGCGCCCGGCGGACTTTGACCACCTCTGTGGTCTCTGCGGGGGTTGGGTCGGGATGAAAATCCCGCGTCGTTGGGGTAGCCAGTTTTAAGATATTTTGGGCGCAATATTTTGGAACAAAATAGAACAAATCTAGAACAACCCAGAACAACCGCCACAATCGTGATATCTTAAAAGTGGGGTGCCAGCTCAGAAATTAGCTTTTTTGGATTTTCTCTGAAAATTTCAGTCTTAGCTCTATAATGTTTTGGAACAAAGTAGCACAAACCTAGAACAACCCAGAACAACTTTCAAAATTTTTGTAATCGATAAGTGGGGGGCCAACTTCTTGGACGTGAAGCTGGGTCTCTGACATCTTGAAGGGACTCCTATATACTTTATTATCTAAATAGCTGATCACAGCGGCTTCACCCGCGTCATATAGTTTTCTCGTTCCCGATTCACACATTTTTATAATCGGTTCAGTGGTTACGAAGCCTATTCAATTCAAAGAAATAATCAAATCTTTCCTATAATATTAGTGACTGTAGATATTATTACTATACCTGACCAGCGAGAATTAGCTTCCTTAACTGCATAGGTGTCACTTGGCGTAAATGAGAAAATGTAACACCTTTTAAATCTAGCACACCTATTGTACCATTTATCATGAAGGCATCGTCTTCTAGATACATTATCTGAATAGAATAAAATAAACTTTATTGTACACCAATACATATCAGTAGGCACTTACTGCAATTAGTTTCCAGTGGTATAAAGAATATATCGATACCGTGGGGAAGAAAGGTCGTAAAAGCCAAATTACAAACTTTTCAGGAGAAGCAAATAACGAAAAAAAAATAAAAAATAAAAAACTATCATAACTTTTTCAATTTTAGACTTAAAATCATACAGAATAGTGCAAAATATTAGTGTTTTAATGTATTTTAAAGCTGTGTAATTTAAAAGTAAGTTTGGAGTTACGACGTAAAAATTATGAAAAAGTAGTGGACGCCCTATAAAATTAAATTTTTGTATTGGAGCAAGGGCATAACTACATTTATATTACTTTACTGAAGTTATTTATGGGCTTAAATAACTACGTTAACTAAATTTAAAATAATAATAGAGCTTTAACTAATACCATAAGTGATTTATTTAGCCCGAATATTATAAATCTGAAAGTTTCTAAGGATGTATGGATGTTTGTTACTCTTTAGTAAGAGTATAGTTTCGGGGATCGTGCGGAGTATGGCCTTATACGGGGCTCCCGTATGGGCGGATAGATTGGCAGTCAGGGTTAACGCGACTCTGTTAAACAGTCCTCTGCGAACCTTGGCCGTCAAAACCATTCGGGGGTACCGCACGATCTCCGGAGAGTCAGTCATGTCTCTTAGCCGGGACCCCTCCATGGGACCTGGAAGCGAGAGCCCTTGCGTCATTGTTTCAATGGCACAAAGAGGCGCTGAGGAGGGACCACAGGCCTGCGACTCGAGAAATCAAGGACCAGCAGCGGTCCCAACTCCGCCAGGATCTCATGGAGACTTGGAGGGTGCGACTTGAGCAACCAAAGTGGGGAACTACCGTCATCGCGGCGGTGAGACCGATCATGGACGAGTGGCTGCAGAGGCGGCATGGTGACCTCACGTATCGTTACCGGGCATGGATGCTTCGGTAGCTATCTGTTTCGCATCCATCGTGAGGTCACACCCCGGTGTCAACACTGCGAGGTTTCCGACGACGACACCACACTCCACACGTTGGTGGAGTGCTCAGCGTGGGCGAGTCAGCGCCGGGACCTCGTAGTGGGTCTGGGCGTGGATATTCTTTCGCTGGAAACCATGGTCTCCAGCGCGAGTAGGTGGAACGCGGCCGTGTTCTTCTGCGAGTAAATCATGCTCGCGAAGAAGGCGGCCGAGAGGGAAAGGGAGCGTACCCTCCCCGCTGAGTTTCGCAGTCAGAGGCCAGGGCGCCGCAGACTCATCTACGCCCAGGACCATCAACCTCCATGATCGGGGCCTGAGTACGGCGGGATAGCCACCCGCCGTCCTTACAGAAGGAGAATAAAAGGGTTACGTGCTGCGGGGCCTTTGCCCAACAGCAAGCAAACAGATTCACTCACCGACGCGGTATAATACCCAACCCCAACGACGCGGGATTTTCATTCCAACGAAACTCCCGAAGAGGCCACACAGCTGGCCAAAGTCCGCCGGGCGCCACCGGAAATACCTTCTGGAGTCAACGGAGACGCCCACAGCAATGGACATGGGAGCGGCAGCGATCTCGAGGAATTAAAAAAAAAAGAGTATAGTCTACAATAAGATATAAGATACCTTTTATCGCAATACTCCTACGGGTATATTGGAAATGTAGTAAAACATTCGCAAGCAATTAAGAAGCTAGTAGCGTAAACATTTAAAGGTGTAAAAGGAATAATTGTACTTTTAGCGAAGTCAAAACGGCGTAAAAGCCAGTTGATTATGACATTTACTGTTACAGCCAAATTGTTAAAATTAGTGATACGCCCATATTACTAAAAAGATAAACTTAAAATGGATTTAAGATATTTTTTATTTAAAAAAAATGTTTAGGATGTAAAAAGTACTGGGGTGTAAAAGACATTTTTATTAACTTTTTGAAACTTTCAATATACAGATCGATAGAGCGCGAAATTCTGAACAAGACTGCATTATTAAGTCATTTTCGCCAAAAGTGGCTTTTACGACCTTTCTTCCCCACGGTATCGATATGTACTTACCTGTTGAAGAATGTGTGAAAGCGAAAAGAAATCAGAAGTTCCAAACTTCTTAGGATTATACAGAGCCGGTCGTGCGATAACAACTCGGGGATCCACAGGCTTTGATAGTTTAGGTAATACCAAAATGCACCTGAAATCATAAAAGAAAATTAAACAACAATTTATAACTGTATTCATATTTTAATAACGACGTAGAAAACAAGAGATGTAGATTCAAGCTACGAGTATTATGCTCTGAATCGCAATGTCAATATTAATCAAATTCTGGCAATTGTAGGATACTTCTAGTTTTAGCCGGCTACACCTAGACACCGGCCAAATCAGGCTTAGCTGTAACCTACCTTTATAGAATTACGCCTTTTTCCTCGAAGGGGTAAGGTTGCTTTTCCACCAGAGATGTACCTATACTATGTTGCTAAGGATGCGTTTGATATCCAATAATCCTATTCATTGGTCGACAGTGCACATAGCTGCATCACATCTCTGGTGGAAAAGTACTCAAAGACTGAGGTACCTTTACGTTTACCTAATATGAGCCCGCATAATACGCTAATATTTCGCCAAGTAATAGGGGTGATAGCAGTACAGAAAGTAATGTGAGCCAATGCCATAGTCAGAAACTTTTATGTTTGCCCGATCATTGGTCATTGATCCACAGTACACCACTTACAGGTGAGGTTGGCTTGAGACCCGGGTCATAACCATCCTAAGATCATCGTGACATGATGTGGTAAAGAGTAAAAGGGCGCTTTCAATTTAGTCGTTTCGTGTCGGACCGCTGTTGCACGTTTACCGTGCCGCTGGTTATAGCCCGCTGCCGTGCTGCTGCCGTACGGTAGCAGTCCGATACCAAACGCCTAAATTGAAAGCGTATCTGACTGCCGTGCGTTTGTATGCTAGTGATGTTTTAAATGTATTTGGCACCAGTTAAACCATGGACTCTGACGAAGAAACATTACTGTTAGTAATGGTAAGTAAGATGTTCAAACTTTTTAAAATAATTGCATCATTCTCGCAAAAATATAAGACATTAAAACGTCGACAAATGTTTCACCTCTAAACGAGGCATTCTCAAGACTGTCTCAGAGAGAACAGCAAAATATGAAGCCAGAACATGTTTGCTTTTAAGTATGAATGTGTACATATCGCTAGCGCGATATAGGATGTGTCGAAAACTGTTATATATTAACTGTTAATTACTGTTAGTGCTCTTGTTGAAAAAAATGAAACAGAAACTAAAACGACGTCCCCGTAAAAGAGCATCACCAATGTTTTCGTTAACATGTAATTTTGGTGATTTCCATAATCTTTACCCTAGGCTTAAACAGGATCCATGCATTTTTTTTATTTCTTAAGAATATCTAGAGAATGTTTCTACGAATTACTTGAATTAGCTGAAAGCAAAATTCAGCGGCAAGAAACTATATTCAGACATCAGCTGAAGTCGTCGCGCGTTCCAGACGCCGCACTGTTACCGCACCGTGCGCTTTGTATTTGTATTAAAACAAACGACCGTGCGTGCGCCATACGAGAAACGCACCGCTTCGGCACTGCTGCGGTCCGACACGAAACGTCTAAATTAAAAGCGCCCTAAATGTCGATTCACATATATCACATGACGCCTTAGTGATGCCTCAGTTCCGACACAGTTCAGTGCAGTATCAGAGCAAAATATTCTTTCATAAATTTTGAATCGACTAAAATGATTGATCGTCACGGGCACTTACATTGACATATCGGGACGCTTTCATACAACATGTTTAAAAGAATATTTTACACTGATACTGAACTGTACTGTGGGATTTCGATTTTTGCCGAGCGCGTGGCTGGTGGTTTTTGGTGTTACCTCCTGCGCTCCTCAAAAATCGGGTTCCCAGACTCTCACATACCGAACAACGTTTCTTGTCCTCCATTTGGAACTAGTTAGGAATAACTAGTTCTTCTGTGCAACTAATCAACCATTACCTTAACATTGGCAAAATCATCAATGAACATCGATGGAGCCACGTTTTTAAAAAAAGAAGAAGAATCACTGTACTGTGTCGGAACTGAGGCATGAGGCACGTATGAATCGACCTTAAAACTGAGTTTAAAGACCTTGGACTCATAAAGTAAAAAAATACACGAAACGAACGTACCCTGATTGCAGTAGTTCTCTAAAGAGTGGGTTATTAGGTCTAAAAGCGAACAGATCCGGATGAAAATGTCTTAGAGAATAATACAAGTCTATTTTCTCCTTGGTCCGTTCCAAACGATGTTTACAACCTCTCAAAAATGCTGCCAGCCATTGATCATCTAAAACAAGTAATCTTTAATAACAATTAGCTAATAACCGTGGCTCCGACCGCATGATATAGTTATCTCGTTCCAAATTTCCACAGTAGCACGTTACTAGGATATTAAGATATTAAGTACCCTAGGTATAGGTATAATGTAGCTCAGGGATAATGTATTCCGCCGGGCGCCACTAGAATTACCTTCTGCGTGTGAACCAGAGACGCCCGGCAACGGACGTTAGAGCGGCCGCGGAATTTAAAAAAAAAGGCACAATGTATTAGTGAATTGATTTTTAAAATCGGGTCAGTAGTAACGGAGCCTATTCAAAGCAAACAGTACACAAACAAACAATCAAATCTTTAATTTATTTAATACTTATTACTATAAATTACAAAGGGTAGCCTGTTATCGCGAATAGCTAATTATACCTACATGTTTGAAGGCCTGAGAATCGGTTGTAAACTAAACTAAATATTTTTGCCAAAACAACGTTTGCGAGGCCAGCATTCAGCAGCATTCAGCAGCTAGTGGTACATATTTATATTTTTTCACTTTTGAATCACATTCTTTGTGGAGTTTGAACGTGTTTCGACCGAACGCGTTGAGACGTTGAGACGTTAGTCAAATGTTTAGGAGCTGTTTAAATGCTTGAGCAGTACTTAAACTTAAATTTTTCATACAATAACGTCACGTTTGAGTACCGCTTATTTGTGTGACTTTTCAGTATTTGGCTGTTTGTTATTTAATCAAGTCGTAAATCAGATTCGATTTTTGCTGAGCGCGTGGCTGGTGGCTTTTTAGGTTATTACTACTACTGTACTAACAAACATTACAAATGATAAAGTTTTAATAGATGGAAATATGAGTAACTCTTTTACTCGAAAATTACTAAACGGATTTTAAACCTACCTAGGAAATACCTTCTGGTGCGTACTAGAGACGCCCGCAGCAATGGACATGGGAACCGCCGCGGTCAAGCGGATTTAAATAAAATCAAAAAAAAAATGACTTGTGAATTACTGACCTGTTCTAGCCTTTAAATAAGTCTGTTCGTCAATCCATTTTCTTAACTCCCGTATGCCTTCTTTCAGTTTAGCGGGAGTTTCATTCAACTCTTCTATTGCTTTTTGCTCCAATTCATGAGATAAAGGCCTCACCAACATCTTTTATCCAGATTATTTCTCACGTAAACAAATTAAGCAGTAAACTACAATAAAAACATTCCATTTGCAACTTTATATATATTTTGACAGGTTCCGACATAATCTGACTCAGTAGCACAGAACAGGGAATTATACTACGTATCAGTAGTGAAAAATAATTAATATAAGTTATCAAATTAATATAAATTTGACACACGATTTAAAAACACTAGATAAATATTTATTATCTGTCATCATGGGTCAGTTATATGTAGGTACGTCCTGCTCTGCTACCTACTTTGCTATACTTATAAATATAACAAAGATAAAACTTAATAGTAGAAATAGGTACGAAGGATATAGTTGTTTGTTTGATATTGTAGGTGTACAGGGGTGTACAAGTGTATGGGCAGGCCTCACTCGCCTAACAACCGCAAAAAATACGTGACGTCAGCGACAACTTGAAGTTGTAAATCAGGGTTGTCTCTTGTTTTGACACGGCATTGCCCACAGAGTTGATATTGAGACATTAACGTCATAATTATTTGTCAAATTATGCTGGTATATATTTTACTTTACTGGACAACCCTAACCTTCGAATGATGTTCTCTGTAAACAAAAGAATGTTCTTTAATTAACGTCGGAGTGCAAGTTCTGTATGAGTACTATTCCCTATTCTGTGGTATGGGGTGCGATGGAAAATAGGGGTTCTTCAAGACATTTGCAGTGTCCGAATCAGGGTGTAACAAACACGAATAAGTTTTGGTTTATACAGTGCTTCTATTTTCATTAATATCTTTCGTGTATTTTATATTTGGTAGTAGGTATTTCCGAATTGAGAGAACCATTGATAAAATAAAAATATGAAATCTATGAATGTAAGTATAAAATCAATTTACGTGTGATAAATAGAGATAAGTTCATTACCCTATTCACCAAGTAGAACACCTGGCCGGCCTGTTGTAGATAACGGGTCTTTCGTCGCTGTGATTGAGCGGAGCGAAGCGGAGCTCAATCTTAGGCAACAAGTGTAAATCGTTTGTGTGTCTACTCCTCCGAAACGGCTCGACCGATTTAGACCAAATTTGGCATGCCGGTCGATATCATACCCGGAAGTGCATACATATGAAATCATGAAAATAGAGCTGACCACGGAGGAATAATCACCGAAAAACCAGATGATTGAATGGCCACGTGCGTCAACAATGAAAATAGTTTTTTTTTTCATTCGATTAATTAATTTAATTGTTCTATTCTGATTCTGATATGTAATAAAAACATTTGCTCCGCTCAACATTTGCAATTAGCAGCATGCATTGCATAGGTAGTTACCTAGTTTAAATTGTCTATATAATTTTAAGAACAGCACTTTTCACATTCATTATC
This sequence comes from Nudaria mundana, assembly GCA_963556515.1. Classification (NCBI taxonomy): domain Eukaryota; kingdom Metazoa; phylum Arthropoda; class Insecta; order Lepidoptera; family Erebidae; genus Nudaria; species Nudaria mundana. The sequence continues at coordinate 9,263,607 of OY748291.1, forward strand.
ATCATTTTATTCACTCACATTAACAATGCTCGTAGTCTGTTTTGGGACTAACGTCTCGCGATAAAAGTTGTGGTTAAAGCGCTTTCTAGATTTAAAAAAGAAAGTAGGTAAGTAGTACCTAGATATGGGTCGTAGGTACCTATTCGTATAATGGCAGTCATCCTACTAATATTATAAATGCGAAAGTTTGTAAGGATGTATGGATGTTTGTTACTCTTTCACGTAAAAACTACTGAACGGATTTTGATGAAACTTTACAATAATATAGCTTATATATATAAGCTATATTATTGTAAAGTTAGTCAGAATAACACATAGGCTACAATTTATAAAGATACAGCGACGGGAACAATAATCACGCGGACGAAGTCGCGGGCGACCACTAGTATTTCATATTTTCGTATCTGATGAATTTTTATGGTATAATAGAGAATATAATAGAAGATATAATAGAGAAACTGTTGTAGGGGGCCTTTATGAACGCAATAAAACCCAAAACAATGGTTTTTAGAACTTTTGGCTGTTTGTCTGAATGTTTGAACACGCTAATCTCAGAAACGGCTTAACCGATTTGAATTTTTGATTTGAATTTGCGGTTTATAGTAATGCGTTGTGGTTTATTCAACTTAACATTTAAGGTTTGGTTTTCAATCGGTTCATAAATAAAAAAGTTATGTAGATCTAAAGTAACACGCAGGCGGAGTTGCAGGCAACAGCTAGTTCATCATATAGACAAAATAATTCGGAAACTACTTACGTCATTATTACCTTACATACCAGATAAAACTAACTAAATAGCAATTATGTTAATATGTACCTACTTTATAAACCACATTCACTCCCGCCTGTACGCAATAGTAGATTGTTAACCAAGGGAAGAAAGCATCCCATTTCTGACGAGATATTTTGGCGCTCGAACGTAGTGAGAGCGCCAATAGTTCGAGGCAGAAATGGGTGTTTTCACCCGAGTTAAACACTCTACTTTTCATTTCGAATACGAGTTAAGCAAATATAAGTCAAATAAAACAAATATAACAAAAGATATTGATCACGTATCAACTATTGTACATTCCGCCTTTTTTTTAATTTTTGTTTTTCATTCGCACTTTTTTCAGGGCAGGCAAGTCTTTTGGTCATACCGCCTTGTCATTAGTTATATTTTTCCATACAAAATGGTCTTCAGTTTTTTTAATTACTTCAGTTGTTTTCTTACGCACATATTTTAGAATGCGCTATAGAGTATTTTTTTATGATTTGATGCGTTACCGCGGTCGATTTAGTCAGGTTTGGTCGGAGTCTCAATCTTAAAATTCTGAGTAAAATACTCAGTATTTTAAGGTATAACTGTCCAAATAATTATTGTTTGTGCTATTTACGTTTTATTTTATTGTAACCCAACTCTTTTTTTGTTTATGATCATTCAAAAACCAGAATGTTGTATTGACTATCGAACTTTGGCTGTATACGTTTTATGCCATCGCCTGAAGATATGCTGATGATATTTTTTTTACTTTTCCGCCCTAGGGCCGAAATGTATCACTTTCAATCCGCATATTAGGTAAGCAATGACCTACTTTCAGAGCATGAGAGATGAAAAGTTATTTTAATAACAAGCCATCTAGTGAGCACTGGTAAAAATTAACACCAATACCTCTGTTTGAGTATTTCGTTCAATTGCTAACAGAGGGCATTGTACCTCAAAAACTCCAATCATGTATGAATGCACAGAAGTCGGTGAATAAATGGCCACCTATTAAATAAACGTACAAAAGATAACATGCCTAGAAAGTATAAGTACATTCAACCAACGTCAATAATAAGTAAAATCTTACCAGGTAAGTCGAAGGGTACTAAGCTATCCTGATTACAATGAGTAGGAATAAATATAACAACAAAGTACAATACTGCAGCAACACGCTTCAAAATAAACTGTCCCTTCTTACCAAATTCAGAGAGTCGCTAACAACGGCAGTACACGGCAACACTCTGAAATGGTGCACATGCTATTAATAACATAAAAGTCCCTCGAACACCACAATGTTATATTTCAGTTCACAAAACTACTTGTATGACAAAACACTACTCTAAATACTTCCTTTCCGAATGAACAACAAAATAATAATGAGTCAACGAAACAATGGACTAAGTCAATGACACAAATATAGACTAGGAATGTAGATACGAAACTAAATAGCAGTTTAGATATGCCCGTTATTCCTAGACTAATAAAATTAAATAACTAGCATAGTATCTAGGACATCTATACATAACTATGGGAAGTACGTACCTACCTACTAAATTACATATAGTTTTGGTTTAGGACAATAACTCTTTATTGATAATGATTATGAAAAAAGAAATTGTAAAAAAGGTATCTTTTGATTAAATTGAGGTCGATGAAAAATCATTTTGTCCGTCTGCTATGGAGAAAATACGGACAAAACCGCATATACATAACCGCAGCTATGAAAGCACAAGCAAACTACACAAGTGAAATGTAAATTAAACAATTAATAATTTTAGATAAACATGTCCGTTGTTGTCATCCACCTTAATCGTTGTGCTATACCTATAGCAGCAAGAGAAGCTTCGTCAACAAGTTATTTTTTAATAGTTTTCTAGCATATTTTTGCTGGGACTATCAAAACAGTCTGCTTATAACTACGTATCATGCATTTCAAAGAAATAGCCATTTCATGTAAAGGGACTGAAAAAAAAAAGTAGGTACCATATGTACCTACTATTTATGTCTGTAATATTTTTATAGTGTATGTAGGCAATATTTTTTCATCTTTCATGCTCTGAAAGTAGGTCATTGCTTACCTGATATGCGGGTTGAAAGTAATACTTTTCGGCCCTAGGGCGCAAAAGTAAAAAAAAATATCAGCACATCTTGAGGCGATGTCAAAAACACAATTTCGATTAAGTCAATACAACATTCTGGTTTTTGAATGGTCATAAACAAAAAAGAGTTGAGTTACAATAAAATAAAACACAATTAGCACAAACACTAATTATTTGGACAGTTATACCCAGTTATACCTTAAAATATTGAGTATTTTAAGCTTGAGACTCCGACTAAACCTGACTAATTCACCAGCCGTAATGCGTCAAATCATAAAAAAAACTCTAAAGCGCTTAAAAATATGTGCGTAAAAATTAACTGAAGAAATTAAAAAACTAAAGATTATTTTGTATTGAAAAATATAACTAATGAAAAGACTTGCCTGCCCTGAAAAAAGTGCGAATGAAAAACAAAAATTTAAAAAGGCGGGAAGTACAATACTTGATACGTGATCAATCTCTATTATTATATTTTTTTTATTTGAATTTTATTTGCTTTCCTCGTATTCGAAATGAAAAGTAGAGTGTGTAACTCGGGTAAAAACACCCATTTCTGCCTCGACTTTATACCAACCCATGTCTCCAGGTACCGTAGGCGAAGACACACAGGCGAAACAGTGAAGAGAATTGAGTTTTTCTACTCAATAATAGGGCATTCCCTACAATATTAATCCGCTAGGTTTTATTGATTATTTTTATTCACATCACACAATATGGATTTAGCCTTCACAGTCCGAACGCTATCTTATCGTACTGTCAGATAGGTACTGTGTTTTGTCCATCATATACAACGTTATATTTATCTACTGGTAAAGTTGCATAAAAATAAATACTTACCTACTGAACTAATCGTAGTTTTGCTAAAAAAATATAATAAGACCATACTTATAACGCTAATAAATAGGTTCATTTATGTATGACACTAATAGGATTTATTCTTTCGTGTTTTAAATTTTGCCAATGAAGAGATTGTAAAATGAAACATTTTGATTGAGTTGTTTAGTAGGAGTGCCAAGTTTGCAGAACATGGACTAGCATCTACCATGTAGCCGTACATCTAGCAATGGGTACACTATGTACTACTCAGTACTACTTACTGCACTGCTAAGTCCCATTTTTGAGCCGCCTTTTTTCTTTAAAAGTTCTTTCAAATGTTAATCCATTGCATGTTCAAAGCCCTGCAATGGTCTATGACTGCTGATTATTTTTTATTTACGTAGGTCCTTAACTGCGTATATCATGTAATGTACGATAAAATGATGAATTTAATGCTACAGACATTCGGCAACCATTAGGCGATGCAGATGTTGCAGGTTTTAATAAAATAAGCTCTAGGAATATTAAAAATAAAAGAATATATTTCATTTTTTTACTTTATATTGAGAACTAATTTTAAAAACAACACAACGTTTTCAATATTTTTATATTTTCTTCAACTATGTAGCTATAATATGTTATCATTATTTTAGTCAAAATCAAGCTGCCTGAAAGAGCCTTCTACTCCAAACATATTTTCTGCAGTTCTAGGTTTGCCAGGTCGTAAAGATTCGTCTGTACCATACTTTTCGTCCTCTTCCAACCATGTACTGTATTCTTTAACTTTAGCCCTCCAGTAATCTAAAACAGAGCAAAAGAAGCAATTTACGAGAAATGGTTATTGAGCGAAGTGAGCGAAGCTCAATCTTAGGTGACTCATGTATTTCGTTTGTCCGCATACTCCTCCTAAACGCCTGAACCGATCTCCTTCAAGCTTTCCACAGTGATAACGTGTGGCGTGAGGGTGGTAAAGAAGTTTGAGCATAAAAAATTAATCGTTGTCGTTCGAAAATTTAACACTTCGCTCAGTTTTTGCAACAGCAGCATGCATTGCATACCTAGTTTTTGCGATCTCTTGAATACAAATCGTTGGCCTGTTTGACAGGGAGGTTTTTTATTTTGTATACCTATTGGTATAATATGCCGCTGTCCAATCTGCAAAGTGTTGTCTCTCTTCTCTGTACATCGATACAGATAAATAAAATTGAAGTGTCTGTGTGTAATTTAAAATTTACAGCTTTTCACTAAATGCATATGTAAGTATAATATATGATTCTTACATAAAAAAAATTTTTTTGTCTGTCTGTCTGTTTGTTTCCGCTAATCTCTGCAACGGATGGATCGATTTCAAAAGGACTTTCACAGGCAGATAGCTGATGTAATAAGGTATAATATAGGCTACCTTTTATCCCGGGAATGTGCTTCCAAAGGGAATTGGGAACCATAAAACAATTCCACGCGGTTGAAGCCGCGGGCGTCCGCTAGTGATAATATAAATTTGTCTGTTATAAAGTTTAAATGCGACTTATAGTATTGGTTTGAATATTGCATCCATCTATCATTTTCTGCCGTTTGTCCGTGTTTCGTTACACCCATATTTCGGCACATGTGATTTAGATAATTATTTTTGCATAATTGTCCTGATTGATTAGAATAGGTGCAACTTTTTGTGACCGAAAGTGTACTAGAACTACCCTTTGGCGACAAGAGTCTCAACGACAGAAAACCGTTCTTTGGCCTTAGCTTATTAAGTCTGATTTCTTTCATTTAACAACATTTAGATTAAAGTAAACAAGAGGTTTTACCTGTAATCTCTTGTATAGTGCCACCGTTGCCGCCATATTCCGCTGGTAAAATCTCTTTCGGGATGCACTCGTACATAGCTTCATAATTCTTGTTGTGAACATACAGCTGGAAACACACCAAATTATTACTGACCACAGTTTCTTACTATGTCAAAATTTGTTTCTGATCTTACCAAGTACCACTATGTTTTAACTATATAGATGACGCCAATATCGACATCAAACCGGCTAACACAGTCCCTTACTATATTATTTTTTTATAGACATTAAAAGACCACGAGAAACCTCAAAGGAAACACGAATACAACTTTTGTCGTGTTAAAGCCTTCATGCGTGATGAAGACTTTACGGTACGTATAGTAAGGCCTCAGTTCCTATTCCGTTACAGCATGGTCAATTCTAGTAATTCTAGTAGCTGAAGAATTCCGAAGTATCTTATACTGCTTATAATTAAAACAAGTGAGCCTCCGCTCTGGTGTCGTTACTTACCCTGTTTCTGTTCTTCTCGTTAAGAAGGCCTTTGATCGCGTTGAAAATTGTTTCGAAGCCAGGTGGCGTGTTTAAATAATGGTTGCCTTTTATACGAAGGGGCGCAGCGTCCTTAATAAAATCAGCATATTGTTAATAAATGCACACTATTTCCACAAATAGTGAGACAGAGAGTCAATCAACAAACTTGATAGACAGAGCGTCGATCACAGGTAATTAAAAGAAATATCTATCCACATTATTTTTCCTATTTTTAGATTCAAATTTCTAGAGTAGGAAATAGGCACAGAAGTAAATATATAATAATATAAAAAACTATGAATCAAAATAATCTATTCTAGCATTTTCGGTGTAAATGGTAATGAGAATTATAATAACACTTAAATAGAACTACATTTAGAAACAGGAGGTTTTACCTGTCCTAGAGCAACCATTTTCTTCATAGTGACTGGAGTCATTTGCATGAAGTGTGCCATTGTGCATCCCTCTAAGTCAGAAACTCCTTCTATACCTGCCACGTTGGCATAATCGTCGTCGATCAGTGCAATCTAAAAATATATTACGAATATCAAGTTGGTATGCACACCGTCGACGGCGGTGTTGTGTACTGACAGGACGTGCAAACATGAGATTAAAGTTTCTTTGCAAATTAGGGTGCTGGTTTTTTTATAAGAAAAGAAAAGTTTAATCGCAGATAGGTACTCAAAATAATAGTATACTAGAACAGATGCCCCATCCCATCATGGCCGTCTTTAGACTATTGGGGGCCCTGGGCATGGTAGGATAATGGGGCCACTATTTTTTTTATTACCTAAAGTCGCATCGCCCCCTACGTTCATTGCCGATCGTCAAAGGTAGAATTCCTGTGGCACAGACCATGCACCGACGGACTTTGGCCACCTATGTGGCCTCTGTCGCGAAGTTGGTTCGAATGTTATCAAGCATCTTTGGGGTCAAATTTTATACCACGTCGCATCAGTGAGTGAATCTGCATGCTGCAGGGCTGGGGCCTCGTGGACAGGACTGCGGGTGGCTAGCCCGCGTCCTCAGGTCCCGATTATGAAGGTCGAAGGTCTAGAGCGTAGATGAGCCTGCGGCCTGGCCGTCGACTTCGAAACTCAGCTGGGAGTTCCTCGCTCCCTCTCCCTCTCGGCAGTCTCCTTCGCGAGAATATCCTGCTCGCAGAAGGACACGGCCACGTTCTACCTACTGCCACTAGATACCATGGTTCGAAGCATGGTCTCCAGCGAGAGGGTAACCACACCCAGATCCATGACGAGGTCCCGACGCTTATACGGCTTGATGGATTTCGACGAATTTGGTCTCAAATAAAAAATACCTATTTATGAAAGGAATTTATCTCCTGAGTGATATAGGGCAGGTACATAAAATGTGAGCAAAAGGTATATACGGGCTTTCTGGCGTCAAATATTTTTAAATATTTAATTAGTTTTTTTTTGGGTTGTGACCATTATTAATATTTATTTATTTAATCTTAGAACAGAAGTACGTAATATACCTATTATCTCCAAGATGTCACAGGATATAAAAGCTCGAATATTCTACCTATACAGGCATGCAGATTACTATTACCTATCTCAGACACTAAATTATCGTACTTAATAGCACTACATACCTAATTCAAATTATAATAAAACTTTCAATATAGCGAGAGCTGGTAGACATTTTAAGGGAGATGTTTGAAATTTTAAAGTTTATCGCAGGAAGTAGGGGGCCCCTAACCATCGCGGGGCCCTGGGCAAGTGCCCATTGTGCTCAATGGGAAAGATGGGCCTGCATCCCATGCCATGAAATGCGGCCGTTCTTACGCAAGCTCCTATAACAGCTTTTCTTAGCGACCGCATCTGTGGACATACGAGTACCTACCTTGGAATGCCTAATATGATAAATTATTTGGCAGACACGACAATTTATTGTTTACAATACCTTCATCAAAATGTTGTTTACACACATAATATCAAAAATATTATATTTATGGGGATCATATTTTCCGACTCGCATCACATTGATTCGCCGTGAATGAAGTCCCGGTGCTTTGGGTAATACAAGGAACACTCTGTAAATATACAATAGATTTTTTATTAATTCTTCTCTTGTCTCCTTGGTACTGGACTTGTAGGTCGACTTTTGACGTGTCGACCTTATGTTGTTACTCATATTGCCGGTTATGAGTCCACGACCTTGCTAATTAGCACATTTCAATTTAATTTGCGGAAGTTCTGATACTTACCCTAGGCTAAGAATCTCATCGAAAACTTTGTCTGTATGCTTGATTTTATTCAGTTCCGGAATGGTGGTGCGGAGAGAATAATAATTGTCCAACTTTTCTTTAGTCCTCTCTAAACTATATTTGCAACCACGTAAGAACGCCACCAGCCACTGATCGTCTGCAAATACAAAAGGCATCTTTGCATTCAGTTTTCGAATGACAAACAGAATATCTTTGCATTAAGTAGTCCTAATTCGCAAAGAAGCATAAGTACATATATTTTTCTTCAGTGGGACATAGAGCTCATTAACAAAGACTATCTCGTCCTCAATCTATCATACTTTATGTTTAGTGTAGTTAATAGTAAGAAATATTATGCTCAATAGTTATGCTCAATATATATATATATATATATTTACTAGTAAAAAGTCATTACCTATCGACAATGACACAGCATGATTGTAATAAACCTAATGACATCTTACCCGTTCTTGCCCTCAGGTGAGGTTGCTTCGCAATCCATTCTTTGATGCTTCGTAAATCATTTTCCAACCTTTTTGGATCTTCATTCAACTCAACGCGTGCTTTTTCAGCAAGAACCGGAGGCAACTGTCTAATCGACATTGTGTTGAAACGTTTCAGAAATAACTGACACTTTTCTTTACTAATTACACTGATAACATTGATATTGCAAAATATATCTCTGATTACTTATCAATAATATAATTCACACTATACCACACCATTTAACCAAACAAATAATAAAATTTTATAACGAAAATTGGGTTTACAAAGTAACCTGCTAAGTTTTATTAAAAAGTCAAAAAAATATTGGAATATAAACTTTCAATTCAAACTCAACATGATTGTTTAGTTTTATTATTTGCACCTATTAGCACATTCTCAGAGGCAGTAAGTGGCCAGGCTCGGGTTGAGTAAGCTATTTTATACTTAAACTTTACCCCATCCGCCTCATAGCTCCTAACTGGCTAAGGGTCATACTGGTTGTCAGTAGACCCGACCAGACAGTATAGGGTACCTACCTACCATGCAGTTACACCTATAAAAATTCATTCACTCTCAATAAATATGGTATAATTAAATAAACAATAGTTATAAAGGTATTAAATGTATTTTGCAAGTAGGTATAGGGTTTATTCAATGTAAAAAAACAATTAATCAAAATCCAGTTGTCGGAATGATCCTTCTACTCCGAACATACTCTCAGTAGTCCTGGGTTTTCCGGGACGCTTGGATTCGTCTGTTCTATACTTTAAGTCCTCTTCTAGCCATGAACTGTACTCTTTTACTTTAGCCCTCCAGTGATCTGCAAAGGACAGGAATATAAGAATATATCGTTTTAAACAAGGTATTTCCTGGTATTTTAGAGAGATAGACGAACTTCTTGACAAACGTTTTCTGTCATGCTCAACTATTAGTTATTCAAAGTTTGTATGGAGGGATGTGTGTGGTACCAGAGACGCTAGGTAATGGAGTGACAACACCCCACAACACAAAAATGTATTTATGGTAAACGACAATTTCCAGCGGAACGCCCCGGGTTACACCCTTTGAAAGATAACCGGATAAGGGATAACCATTCTCCTTTAGTATTTATATTCAAGTCAAAGCCTTTTCTACAGTAAGACATGTTTTTATTTTATAATACCTTATTATTATTAAATGATACCTGTTATTTCGTCTATAGTCCCTCCATTGCCACCGTACTCTAAAGGTAAAATGTCTTTTGGTATAGTTTTGTACATTGCTTCATAGTTCTTGTTGTGTATATAGAGCTGTAAAAATAACGCACTATAAAGTATTCAATATGAGTAAAAGTTCAAGAGCCGAAATAAATTTTATATTATTCCGTGTGTGTGACAGTCAAACACTTAGTTTGTGTATTCGAACTAACACTCAAAGTGCCATTGTAATTGTTTTGTCGATTAATTGTAATGATCGCTAGACGTTCTTGAAAATTAACTAATGTGTGTTCAAATACAGCGAGGCAGCTACGCGCAATATTTATAGGACAAATTTTCAGTAGGTACCTAGGTTCTTACGCGAACGACTGTCCTTCAAACCTCATCTAAATCAATGATTGAAACACAACGCGACTGCCGTGTTCAAATGCCGCGCCTAACAAACACTCACAAATTTTGGTACACAAACTTAGAATTTCTTACCCGCTTACTATTTTTCTCGTTCAGAAAGCTCTTCATTAGATTGAAGATCGTTTCAAATCCCGCCGGTGTATTCAAATAGTGGTTCCCTTTTAATCGCAATGGTGCTGCATCCTAAGTAATTTGTTAATTTATTAGTATTTACAAACAATAATCGTATCATTTTAACTAAAAGACACCGGTTTTACATGTAACAATATGAATACTACTTTTTTGTAGTACACATTGGTTTGTATATAAATATTCTCTTTGATTATAGGTATGGCTGAGATGAATATATGAATCGCACCTGTCCCATCGCAATCATTTTCTTCATCGCAATAGGGGTCATTTGTAAATAATGTGCCATAGTTACTCCTTCCAAATCACCGATATGTTCTACACCCGAAACAGTCATTTGGTCGTCTTCCACGAGCATTATCTAAAACAAAGCTATAATTATGTCTCAATTCACTTCTTCAATTCAATTCTTCAATTCTATGACACAGAGTATACATTTCAAGTGTACCTTCATTAATGTGTTATTAACGCTCATAATATCAAATATGTTGTATTTGCTGGGATCATATTTTCCTGGTCGCATTAAACCGATTCTTCGCCCGTCAGGTCCCGCAGTCTTCGGCAGCATTATGATAACCCTGCAGGTTAATTATTAAAAAGAAACCAATTATGAATAAACATGTGCAACATTATACACATGTCAATTAATATAATGATATTTGTAACGCAAATGTGCCTGTATCATTCTCAGCAGTTTATATTTAGTAAGCAACGGCGTTGGGGTGCCCCGCATATCGTAGGGTCCTATAATTTAGCAGTGCTCACCTCCAGCCTCCAACTCGTCTACACCAGCACAAATAATCTTGAGGGCACATGGAGTCATCGCCGAACGTCCATTAAGTAATGTCATTCCAAATAACACGCCAAAAAGAGGAACGCAAAAATTGTTCCACCAATTTTACGCCTCCTGACTGATGAGTTTGTCTATCCAATATGTCCAATGACGACAGCAAGATTAACTCTGATGTTACAGTTGCAGTTAAAATTTGTCATCATCTGTCGATCCTCCTCGGAGTAAAGGTTGCTTAATTACTTACCCTAAACTAAGAATTTCGTCAAAAAGCGGATCAGTATGCTTGATATGTTCCAATTCTGGGACTGTACTCCTTAGTGAATAATAATTGTCCAATTTTTCTTTAGTTCTCTCCAAACTATACTTACAACCGCGAAGGAATGCTACAAGCCATTGATCATCTGTAGAAAAAACACGTCAAACTCTCGCTATGAACACAATTTCATACCTCAATATTCTATCAATTTATTCTGATTAAAACAATCGAGTGCGGAGGACATTTGGAAGAATTTGTTCTTGCTCTACCTTAGCTTACGCTATCTACTTCTATGTTCTAGACGATATTTTTATTGGCTTGTATTTATGGAACAAGTCACTTTGCCAGTTTTAAATCTTACATGGAGTACCTTAAAGTTAATATGTAGAAATGGTGACTTTTGCAGCAATATATTATTATGAAGGTGGTTTTTAGCATCAAAAGCTCCTCCTTTTTTTCTTAGCATAATTTGTATTTATTATATCTTTTACATTATGTCTTATTTTGTTTATAATGTATTCCTTATCTGATTAGTCATTATTATCATAAATGTTGAGAACTAGTACAAGTACCATTTTCGGATGAAACAGATTGGGCGCTTCATCGCTCTTAATACATTGATATTAGACCATCTTTATAAATTCAAGTCCGTAGAATTGTAATGATTGGATATTAAAAACGCATAATCATTTTACTGTAATGAAATACTGTATAAGTTATCACAATATTAATCCCTATAATACTTATACTAATCTTATCTGTTATGTACTTATTTAATTTGATAACATAACGTAATAGTCGTAACGAGGATATAAAATTTATTATGATAAGGTATGTTATTGATTGATATGATATTTCACTATCTTTTCAGCAACTTGACAACTTCGAGATAGAGAAACAATATGTTGTAAATGATGCTCAAGATTGACTAATATAAAAATATAACTCTGTATTATAAGAATATTGATATTATAATTATGAATCCAAAAAAACTATTGCAATGTTTAAAGTTAAAGTCGTTTATGGATACGATAATTACTATTCATCATCAAGCTAAATAATTATATTTGGCATTGTAGCAAAGATCAAAAACTAATTTTAAAAAAATCATTTCAAACTAATGCACAATTATTATTAATTATAAGGATTTGTCCACTTATCAGACGCTTTACTTTACCTGTTCTTGCATATATATGTGGCTGCTTTGCAAGCCACTCCTTAATGGCATCTAAATCTTTTTGCAACCTTTTTGGATCCTCGTTCAGCTCCACCCGTGCCTTTTCTGCGAGAACAGGCGGTAAGGGTCTGACTGACATTTTGATCGATTGTCTACCAGTCTATTGCACCCACTATTCTGAAATAAAACCTGATCAGAGTTCTCTATGATTATCTTTTTTTCGTTTCAATTTAAAAATACAACTGTTTGTATTATCACACACCGCACAACGATTGAATATGATCTATATTCTGGTATGGACGTCAGCAACGTATAATCAATTGGCTTGAAGTGTGTACTATGTTGTTAACTAGAATTTGCTGTTACCAATTGTCTTCAATGAAATCATGTCGATTTTTTCGTACGAGTACTGCCTGTGTGTGTGCACGTTGCGTGACGGTCTGATAGATTTCATGATTGACCAACTGCAGACCGGAAGGGAAGGTAATGTAGTTACTTAACTATGTTTCAGCGTTAATTGGCAAAGAAAAGGGTTTAATTTTTGTTACCCAATTTTGTGTATCACTGGTCACAATCACAAATAAATCTTCATGAAATGATTTTTATGAAGTTATTACTTACTAAATAGGATTTGGGAGCTACGTTATGGTCGTGGCTTTTCCGCCAGAATTTGTCTGTTAGCTTTTTCTCTTTACACTCCTTTTTATGACTTGAAGAATCCGGTAGAATTTTTCGTGAGATATTGACAGGTACATGGTATTTCGTCATTTACATTGTGACCGAGGACATGGTCATGACCTGGAGTAGAGCCTCAAAGTATAGCTAGCTCTTAACGAGCCCGACTAACTTTTGGATTAATGACATCAAAATCCTAAAACGGGACCTGCAGGTCCCCCTTATAAAATAAAATAAATAAAATAAAATAAAATAACGTTTATTATCTTTGAAATTTTCAGAAAATTATTTAGATTCGTCAGAAGTTGGTGTGACTCTACCGAGGGTTCCAAAATGCAACGAGACTGAGAAGAGCCCTCAAGAAACTCAGTTCGGCTTTTTTCAAAATATTTCATCTTAAATTTAATACAGAGTTATTTAGAAAGGAGCAATTCGTTACGTTGTTACAACCAGGCCGCCTTGTCATCTAAGAAATCATTAATACTATAATAAGCTTTATGGCACAATTTACTTTTTATTAGTTTTTTAAATTTATTGACAGATAAATTTGCTATTTCGGTTGGCAATGTATTGTACATTCGAATAAAGTTCCCCGCAAAAGAATTACTCACTTTATGAAGCCTAAATTTAGGAACAGCCAGTTTATCCTTATTTCTTAAGTTTAGATTATGATTATCACTATTTTTCACAAATTTACTTTTGTTCTTGTGGGTATACAATAAAATTTCATAAATATACTGTGCATACACTGTAAGGATGTTAATATGCTTAAACTTATCTCTTAATGACTCCCGGGACCCCATTCCATAGATAGTCCGGATAGCCCTCTTCTGCAACACAAAGATGCATTCAATATCGGCAGCGTTACCCCACAGTAGTATGCCATATGTCATGATACTGTGGAAGTAGCTGAAGTAGACAAGACGCGCCGTTTTAATGTCTGTAAGTTGTCGGATCTTTTTGACAGCATAGGCTGCTGAACTAAGCCTGGCCGAAATTTTCCCGATATGAGGCCCCCATTGCAATTTGGAGTCTAACGTTATGCCCAGAAAGACAGTGTCATCGACCAATTCTATTATATCATCCCTAACCTTAACACTGGTTTTAACAAGTCTTACATTAGGTAAGGTGAATCTTACACATTTAGTTTTATTTTCATTTAATAATAAATTATTAGCACAAAACCAGTGGACTATCCTAGAGAGGGCAATGTTTACATCGTCAAGTTCGCGCTGTCCACGTTTAACTTATTTTAGTTTAGTTTTATTATTATTGCTGGAGGTCGCAGTCAAGTGATTTAATTTCTAGTACTTTATTTAAGCATTTCTGGCTATCAGAATTTTGGAACCTTACGCCTACCTATATAAATTCAGATCTCTCACTTTACAGACATGAAAGACAGACATGCATCACGCCTATATCCCCGAAGGGCAGAGGTGCTTCACACACCCACACGCCAGTAAGTTTGTGTTGAACCCACATAATAGGGGGCAAGCCTATTGCTGTATAGAAAATCGGCCACTGTAGAAAATCCATAGGTACTCTGTAAATCAAACCAAAATCCCACCAGTCAATGTTAGATACCACTGATTAGAATCTCTACAGTCCAAGCATGGGCTGTCACTTTAAAATGGTAAAATAAAACAAGCAGCACGTGATAGTAGCGTTTATTACAAAAGTATGGAAGTAAAAATATAAAACAGTATCGTTCAATCTAAGTCTAGTTTCCTAAAAGAGCCCTCAACTCCGAACATGTCTTCTGAAGTCTTTGGTTTGCCGAGACGTTTTGATTCGTCAGTACCATACTTCTCGTCCTCCTCTAAGAATGAGCTGTACTGCTTAACTTTGTTTCTCCAGTAATCTGTTAAAAATATTGCATTTAATTAAAATATAGAATATGACCCCAGTGTCTCAACTCCAAACGGCTCAAATATGTAATCACCTGCTAGGTTAGCATATTTACGCCGTTTGAGGCCTTCAGCCGATGCAGCAGCAGCGCCGGCACATCCGGATGTGTTTGGAAGGTGTGAAGGTGCTAAGGTGTCAACGCATGTAGCGTCCCACGTGGCAACACAGCCAGTATTCTGGGAACCTTCCCAGTCGGCAATGACGCGGAGGATTTTTAAACGATATTTTGGAATGTAAATATTTTTAGGATATAATTATTTATATTGTAATTCTTATTGTAAATAAATGTCTCTTTTTAATTCATAGAATATTTCACTAACAAAGTTATTAGCGAAACGAAAAGGCTAATAATATTCAAAGTGAGGCTACAACTAATTTTAGCCGGATATAACTAACTGCAGTCGAGCTTCCTTCTTCTTTTTACTTTGTAACCTAGAATTCGAGAGAACCAGAGTTGAACTATTATGACTCTGCTAGCTTTAGCCAGCTACGTGTAATATCTAGGTGTAACTGCACTTTTAGCCTTAACATATTAATTATGTTTACCTATAATTTCTTCTGTGGTCCCTCCGTTTCCACCGTATTCCGCAGGTAAAACCTCTTTAGGAATATGTTGGTACATTGCCTCAAAATTCTTGTTGTGTACAAATAGCTGTAAAATTAAAATCATAGCGTTATTATCGCGCTATTTCCCGGCTAAATATGTCTATATGTCTTGAATTGATTTAATGTTGAATTTATAAGGCGAAAACCCGTTGCAGAATAATATGGAAAAAAATACCGACTTCAACCGTGAACTAAAAAACCACATTTGGTATATGCAAAGTTCTCTTCAATAAAAGTTAATCAAACCCAAAGACAACGTAACTGCTGTACATCGTTGATGAATTCCCTCGACTGGCTTTCGGCTGCCTCATCAGAGCGATTCCCAAACCTTCATTAAATGGTAGTCCTTTATCCTAATGAAAAAAATTAACAAAAACACTAGTTGCCCTTATAATTTTTGAAGGTTCCCCTCGATTTCTCCGGGATCCGGGATCCGGGATGGAAATATCTCCTATACTACTACTACTACTATAATACAAAAAAATATTAAAATCGGCTCATAAATAACGAAGTTATCTGCGAACAAACATAAAAAAATATATACGGTCGAATTGAGATACCTCTTTTTTTGAAGACGGTTAAAGTTTATGCTGATAAAAAGTTACAAATTAATTTAAAAAATCATGCTTAATGCTGTTGTAATCTTGCCACTCCATTCAGGAATATGAGGTCCATAAAGTTAAACTAAGACAAGGGAACCTTCAGTAACCGAAATTTCCAATCCTTTTTTGGTATTAACAATATTGATGTTATAAGTTATTCCTTTGACTTGTAGATTTCACAAAGTGCTCAGTAACAGATTCATGGGTTACTGTGCAGTCCATATTCAGATTTAGACAAGAAGTCTTATAAAATACTTACTCTAGATCGATTTTTCTCATTGAGTAAACCCTTCATCGCATTAAAGATAGTTTCAAAGCCGGTCGGTGTGTTCAAATAGTGTGCACCTTTCATTCGCATTGGTGACGCATTCTAAAAGAAAACATAACCTGAGTGTCCAAGCAGACATTACAAAAATACACGTCAAAAAATGACTCAACAACCGACTTCAAATAACCAAAATGGGACCAAATAATTGTCGGAATGGGACCAAATTGATCCAAATTGAAATCAAATGGAACAACTTCGGTAGAAGTAGCTTTCATTTAAAAAAAAATCTCAATCGGTGCACGAATTTAGAACCTCCACCTTTTATGGAAATCTGTTCAAAAGGAAACAGTAAATTATCCTGTCACCTAAGTTCTTATCTATGTTGTCACCTACACTACATTTACTGCTTCGGTGGCGTGGTCGCCTCTTATCCGATCGGCTTTCGACTCTGAGTCTCAAATATTTGTGTGATTCACAAATGTTTGTTGCGATGTTTGCGTGTTTTCTAAATATGTATATTATGTATGTTTATCAGTTGTCTAGATCCCATAACCCAAGCAACCTTAGTTTGACCTTTTTTTTTCTAAATTCCGCGAGCCGCTCTCATGTCCATTGCTGCGGGGTATCTGGTGACACCCGAAGGTATAGTATTCCAGTGGACGCCCGGCGGACTTTGGCCACCTGGGTGGCCTCTTCGGGGACCTTAGTTTGGGCTACATGACGTTGTGTTATAATGTCCAAAATATTTATTATTATTATTTATTATATACATCTATTAAGAATTTTACCTAAATAACAGTAGCAGTGTAGAAAGGCTCCATTTTAATCATTTGTACTACTGTACAGACTTGTAACGAATAATTCTTTTTTTTATTATTATCGTTTCTTTATTTACAATGTGTAACGTACAAAATAGCACCACAAAAACCACAGAGGTTTGTCATTATGCTAACAAAAATGAATAAAATCTTATTAAACAAGGTTTACCTGTGTCATTGCCACCATTTTCTTCATTGTGACAGGTGTCATCTGTAAAAAGTGCGACATCGTAACTCCTTCTAGATCCAAAACGGTGGCGTCACCAACCACTGTTGAGTGGTCATCGTCCATAAATGTTATCTGAAATATTATGCATATGTATAAATATATACCTAATAATAATGAGTAATCACTGTATCATTATTTCGCTTAGTAACTTCGAGTATTTTCCTTGAGAACCCAGTGTGGAAATATAAATTAATCTAACACTCTGATACAATCATGCACCGAGCCTTTTCCCAATGCAGTTGGACCGGCTTTCCAGTCTAACTGCGATTTGGCTGAACTTCGATATTTCACGTGAAGCGACTGCCAATCAATTTGATACAGTATGTAGAGAAAATCTTAAAGGTTTATGATTAGAATGAATTTATAGAGGTAGACAAATGACACTAAAGATTTCTGGGTGTATAGTCGAGTCGCGGAAGTGTGTAGTTATGTATAGTTGGCTAATTATACACATATGAAACATCAAAACTATAGATGTTATTTAGGGCTTTCATATACGTAGTACCCGAAATTGTGTATACTTTTTCTGTAGCTGTTGAACTAACTGTGCATACTATTCTATAATTAGTAAAAACTATATACGAGTACCTTCATAAGAATGTTAGTTACAGATAAAACTTGTAAAATATTATACTTGTCGGCGTCATATTTCCCAGGACGGATCAGTGTCACTCTAGGTGCATCAGGGCCTCCTGCTTTCGGGAGTATTAGAAAAGATCTGTAAACGTTGAAAATATAGAAAATTTAATCTAAAAATCTTTTCAGAAGTTACTAGAAGGCAGTCAGGTATTTATATTAAGGGTTGTTTTAAAATCGTTATTAGCTTTTAATCTTTTAACATGTACATTAATTATAATCACACTAGTTTGTCTGACGTGATGGGCAGGAGTATACCTATTAGGTATACCCACTTTTCGCCAGTACTTTATCTGTAGGTACCAGGTAATTGCAGCACAGTTTGTTGCTGCAACTACTGAACTATATTTGCCACTGTCTCGCTATTGGGCAAGTGCACCGCTTGCTGTTGAAGTTGGGTTGGACCTCTTAAGATTATGTATATTTTCATAAAATATTGCACTTAATAAACTAATAAACTTTCTACAAGACCCCAGTCCTTCCCCTTATGTATCACAATCAAATAAAACTACAAACCCTTTGCTTAAAATTTCGTCAAACAGTGGATCCGTGTGTTTAATACTGTGCAGTTCAGGCGCATACAACCGCATAGAATAGTACAAATCTAGTTTTTCTTTAGTCCTTTCCAAGCTGTATTTGCAACCACGCAGAAATGCCACTAGCCATTGGTCATCTGTAATTGTTGTGACGTAATCAAATAATTCAATTGCCAGATGAGACAAATGTACGTGAGTAACGAAAACAAATACCTATCTAGTACAGCAAAGTTCGAGATTAATTCCTCGAGTTTACATCTATTGTGGATTTTATTGTCATAGATATAATTTTAGCAAAATAAAACTGACTCAAATACCGGAATGTCCTGAAATAATTGTCGGAATGGGACGAAATTGAAATAGGACCACATGGGAAGCAAAAAAAATCGGTCGCAAGTTATGAGGTCACAAACATAAAAAACAGACACAATTGAATTGAGAACCTTCTCCCTTTTTTGAATGCAATAGTTAAATGCCCACCTGTTCTGGCAATGAGATGAGGTTGCTTGGCAAGCCAATCTTTAATACTCTGTAAATCATCTTTCAACCTTTTCGGATCTTCGTTCAAATCTTCACGAGCCTTTTCCGCAAGAGCAGGAGGTAATGGTCTTATGGACATTATATCGCATAAAAACGACCTGTCACATAAATTAATCACACTACTACGAGTATAAGTACAACTTTATACATTGAAACGATATTTTGTATTATCTTTGATTAGTTATCTCTCGTATAATCCACGTATAAAGTACAATTCGCTATTAGTGTATTTTATCTCGTTACAGTTGTCGATAATATAATAGATAGCAGCCGATTACTATATCACCCCACATGTGCACGTTTAAAAATACTGTAAATGCAACTCCAACGAAATTAAAATTTTCATTGAATTTTATTATCTACTACTTCTTATATATTGAGAAGTTACATAACATACCTAAATGCTTTTGACATTGACCACCAATCATGCCTTGTTACGACAATGAAACAATAATTATTATTTAGGGTAATTTGTTCAGTTTCAATCGCTGAACATTGCCTTCAATCCTATTACAGGCAACTTATTTAGTTATTTTTTACCGACTTCCAGAGAAGGTTCTATATTATTATGCTATTTTTTATTGTAAATATATGATCATACGAGAGAAGAAAGAAGAAAAAGAGCAGAGAAGGAAATCTCGACACAAACCAATCCGTTTGGCCAAATAGTATATGTAGGCTGAATTCCCCCCTCTTTGGGGGAGGCCCAGCGGTGGGACTCAAATAGGCTGAGATATTCTCATACTTGTTAAGAGTATAACTAAATTAATAAGTATAGTATATACACACATGTATATACACACTTTTGGCTACGATGTTTCCCGAGTCATATACTCAGGACTTCGACAATGACCCAACTATTTACAGATTTCTACTGCGTTCTACCGTATTTAACACGGTGAGTATTCTGAAGAGCTCTTCAACCTGATCCCACCCTCTCCCTTCCGATCCCGAACAACGCGTGCCGGGCAGAGATGTCACTCTCATACCGTGGAAACCGTCTTCGCGAGAACCGAACATTTTGAACGTTCGTTTCTCTGCCGAACGATGGTGGCTTGGAACGCCCTGCCTGCGCACGTGTTTCCTCCCACATACTCGTATAACCCTGGGTTCGGTATATAACCTGGTTCGGTAGCAAAGCGTGAAGATGCACATTACTGGGTCGTCAAGTTGAAGGCCACTCTCTATAGTATTCCTGTGTACTATGAGAGTCGTCCACAATCGCCAGACATCGCCACAGTTTACCACTATCAGGCGGGTGGCGTCAATTTGTCGACCTAAATATAACAAAAAAATATATTCGAATATTAGGACTTTATACGAGAGCTATAAGTTATATTATAACCACAGTAGTAGCTCGTTGAGCTGATGCGTGTGTTTCCTTGCATCTGAAAACACTGTCAAGTCGGTCCGTGAAAGCATTTACAGTGGGTGCCTTTATGACGTCATGTTCGACAGGTTTGGCAGGCAATGTTTTACGGGGTTTGTTTGTCCTACATC